>JBAMHX010000025.1:13869391-13882900 GCA_037177515.1 Pseudomugil tenellus | reverse complement strand
GTGGAGTGGGAGGAGAACATGTAAATATATGATTTTAGCACACGCAAAGCGATTTATCAAACCTGAAAGTAATTTTGGTGATAGAAACTGTGTCTATATTTAACACGTTTCAAAAGGATGTGCAAACAGGTTCAATGCGTAATTGTGCAAACATGACTGCAGTGATTGTTGCAATACGAAGACGTAGAAATAATCAAAGACGACGGAGAGAACGCATATTTCCTCCTCGTAGTAACATTCAATTCAATTCAACTTTATTTGTATAGCGCCATTTTCACAACAATGTCGTCTCAAGGCGCTTCACAGAGATCAGCCAATTAAAAAATAGCCTTATATAGGGAACCAGCAAGATTGCATCGAATCTTGACTTTGATCTAGATTTGATGCAATCTCCTATCCTGAGCAAGCATAGGGCGACAGTTGGAAGGAACATGTTTGGAATGAGGGAAGAACTTATTATTATATATATATTATTATATATATTATTATATTATTATACATATCGCCTATCCAGCCTTGCTGTTTTGGATCTGTTGGAGGAACTCAGCACAGATTTGGAGCCAGACACAAGAAGGAGTCATGCATACCTGCAATAATTAAACTCCTGGTAGGTGTAGAGTTTTTGGCATCTGGGTCATGCCAGCGTACAGTAGCCAACACAGCAGTGATCACAGTAAATGCAATGTCGCGCCGGATACTTTTGCTAGGTTTCCAAGCTCTCGAAATTCTTTGAATAAGACAAAACAAAGTTTTTTTGAGGTGGCTGGATTCCCCGGTGTTATAGGAGCAATTGACTGCACTCATGTGCAGCTTGTGCCTCCCGCAAACTCTGAGCATATATACAGAAACTGAAAACACACATTCGTTGAATGTGTAGTGCGTTCCTATGAGCTGCTGTCAGATCTATTTGCTGTAGCTCTTTGGACACTTTATTGGCTTCTTCCACCAACACCTGTAATTCCATTGAATTAAACTTGTATTTCCGCTTGCGGTTTAGTAAAGTTGTCATTATGAAAACCATGGCACACACTAAATACTCATTTAAATAGGCGTGTCTCTAACACTTTGATACCTGCTGTCATTTGCGTGAGCAATCTTAGTAGATCACGTACTAATCACGGCCCCGCCTCATTGCTAAATTCTTGGTGCAACACGCTAATCAGCACACGCAAAATGAGATCTTAGTAAATTTTGGCCCTAAGTTTGGCTTGTACATACTCAAACAGAGTAGTAGAGATGGCTTAAGCAGATTTATTTTCACAATTTGTTAAAGAAAATCATCATAATCACTACAAATATACCTCTACCAAATGGTAGACCAGGAAGTTAATGGCTTAATGTCCACACTCCTCCATAAGTAAAACTTTGATGCCCTAAAACCTCCACATGAACATCTTGCAACACACAAAGAAATATGTCCTATGTGTCATTATGTCTGTGCCGGTATTGCCAAAGGTCTGATATCTCAACATATAAAGTTTAGATACAAGAGTGAACCCAAAGCCAAATGCAGTAAAAATACTTCCAAGTTTTCACTCACATTAACAAAACAAAATCAGAGATTTAACTGGAAGTGAAAATTGAAAGTCATGAGAAAGTTGCAGTGAGACCCTTATGTGTGGGAACCACCCACTGCGCATTCAGTTTATTATGAATGTCAACTCATTAATGTTTGGATTAAAAAAAAGTATTGGTTCTTACTTACAAATGGCAAAAGTCCAGCCATGCTCCTTTTAATCATTCTCTCTGGTCCTCTTATGGTCTATGAGTGTCTGAGTGGTAGTGATCTCCACCCATGCATTACACTGTTGTAATTAAATTAGGAACTTTATAGTCCACTGCTGCTGTTACGAAGAGCTTTAAGGGTGCTCCTTTAAGAACTAGAAGATGAGTTTAACAAAAGTTTTGAGGAGACAAACTCCTTCACAGCTTTACTTTTACTCCTGTAAATGACATTATTCTCAGCAACAGCACACATCTGTTACTTTGAGCCTCTTTGCTACTGGTTAGTGTGTCTCGTTTCACCCTGGCTGTTGTGAGATTGCGGGAAATGTTCCCAGTTGGATTCCCATAAGCTCCTGTGACACAGAGAAACCTTTGTAATAGGATGTATCAGTTTTTTTAAGATTCATAAAAGGAAACTGAAATGAGTGAACAGGGAAGCCATAAAGGTTTAAGACAAAATGTGCAGCAAAAAATCTACAGAAGCAGAAAAGCAAGAACAGAGGATATAGAGGTAAAGTCAGCTAATGAAATGCATGAAAAAAAGAGATGGCACCTCATTTAATACTTTCCCAAAAGAGCTCTGAGTCAAGCCGTTGTTCTCTCTCTGTCTTTCTTTCCAGCTGCTGTTTTTTGCAGAGAAAAACATTTTTCCTTTGATGGGCTCACAAAGTGCTGCTTCCTTTACTGATAACCACATTGTAATCAGGGAAATAGCTAAATGACTGCACACTCAAACGCAAACAGTAAAACATACACACACACACACACATAGTAATGGGCAAATAAAGATTGTTTTTCTTAATGTGAAAGAAATGCATGACGGAATACCAGACAAAAAAAAAGTGTCAGAAATATTTATAATCGTGGAATATATCAGCTGTAGTAGCGGGTATGGAGATGAGGGCTTTACAGCATGATCTCCTTTGACAGTCTCACCCGATTCTTGCATCTCAGCCAACCAATGCCAGAGAGGTCATTAGCATTACTCAACATCAATGAAATGTTCAGCGTTCCCTCGAGACAACTCCAACAGTCTCTAGGCTTTGTGTATTTATGAGTTGTGTGTTCCTGGTGCCCAATCATACTCTTTTCTTGACCCTTACAAGTGTTGGAGCAATTCTTTCTCACATCCTCCTCATTGTTGTCCTCGTCCTTATCTCTGGAAGGCTCGTGGCTCAGTAAGCTCAGTCCGGTCCCTGGAGTCGAAGGCCATTACCATAGAGTTGTGCGTCTCGTTGCTTTATGCATGGACTAGCAGAATGCCTTTGAACTAGAGTGCGGATAGACTGGATGGGGAATCTGTATTCATTATTCATTGCATGGTGGGGCTTTTAGCTGCAGAACACTAGGGCTTCCCCCTTATAAGTTAGACATAAATGGAGCAGAGAACAGAGAGTCCTGCACTATATGTGGCCATAGGGTTTAGCTCTCTTTTCCTTTCTGAAGAAATACCTACACGAGGGCACATGTAAGAGTATAAAAATGGTTTGTATGCTGGGTTTACAGTTGGGAAATTTAAACTATGCGTAGAAGGTATAAGGAATCATTATGTAAGCATAATGAATATAAACTGTAGCTTCCAGCTTGCAGCTTTACAGTTTGGTAAGTGTGATATCTGACTTTTTAATGGGAGTCTTGGGATTATGTAACTCCAAGTCTGAATCGTATTACTTTTTCATGGTTTTCAGGATGTTGTGTACTTACTGCTTGGATGCTCGTTTCACAAAAAGGATTTACAACTGCTGCAAACATACAGATAACAAAAAGCAGTAAGAAAAATTCTGACTAAAGCCCTACAACCTCTATGTTGATTTTGGCTAAATATTTATCTACAGATAAATACACTTATCAAAGAAAACACTCTCTTCATGCCTTGCCAAATAGAAATTATACAATTAAATTTGTCAAAGGTGAAAATTTAATTAAATATGAATATTTCCAATCTCTGTCTCTAGACTGCACTGCTCATCATCTACCCCTTTTAGACTTTAGATGCTCTATTGAATACAGCTGCAACTAACAGACTTAGAGCCAAATTTACCAAGATCTCATTTTGTGTGTACTAATTAGCGTGTGGCATCTAGAATTTAGCGTGTGAGCCGGGGCCATGATTAGTACGTGATCTACTAAGATTGCACACGCAAATGACAGCGGGTGGAAAGTGTTGGAGACACGCCTATTTAAATGAGGATTTAGCGTGTGTCATGGTTTTCATGATGACAACTTCACAAAACCGCAAGCGAAAATACAAGTTTGTTCCGATGGAATTAGAGGTGTTGATGGAAAAAGCCAATAAAATGTCCAAAGAGCTACAGCAAATAAATCTGACAGCAGCTCAAAAGGAACACACTACACATTCAACGAATGTGTGTTTTCAGTTTCTGTATATATGCTCAGAGTTCGCGGGAGGCACAAGCTGCACATGAGTGCAGTCAATTGCTCCTATAACACCGGGGAATCCAGCCACCTAAAAAAAAACCTTGTTTTGTCTTATTCAAAGAATTTCGAGAGCTTAGAAACCTAGCAAACGTATCCGGCGCGACATTGCATTTAGAAATTCAGTCAACACATGTAAAAGACATGACTGAGAGATCACTGCTGTGTTGGCTACTGTACGCTGGAATGATCCAGATGCCAAAAACTCTACACCTACCAGGAGTTTAATTATTGCAGGTATGCATGACTCCTTCTTGTGTCTGGCTCCCAATCTGCGCTGAGTTCCTCCAACAGATCCAAAACAGCAAGGCTGGATAGGTGATATGTTTTAATAATTAGTTCTTCACTCATTCCAAACATGTTAACACAAGGAGGAAATATGCGTTCTCTCCGTCGTCTTTGATTAATTCTATGTCTTCGTATTGCAACAATCACTGCAGCCATGTGTGCGCAATTATACATTGCACCTGTTTGCATGTCCTTTTGATACATGCTAAATATAGACACAGTTTCTATCAGCAAAATCACTTTCAGGTTCGATAAATCACTTTCCGCGTGCTAAAATAATATATTTACATGATCTCCTACGACTCCATGCAAAATTGCATGTGAACGCCCGAATTTACATATTCATTGAGGCAAACGTACTAACTGGAGGAGGACGCGCAATTTTACACCTTTGGAAGACGCAAACCGTTTTACTCACTGTTAGTAGATCAGTTGTACTTTTTTAGCGTGTGCAATGGGTTTGCACGTGTTTTAGTACACGCAAACCTTTAGTAAATTCGGCCCTTAGTTGTATCATTTTTCACGAAGAACAACAGTGAATTGTACTGGATCTCCTGTTGTATGTCTTATTAAAGTGGTTTTTCAAGTTTGACGGTAGAAAACTAAAACTAAATTAGAATTTCATTATAGGGGTCTCATTTTAACAATATGTCTAAGGCTATTGGAGGCATTTTAGCAAGCTTGACAGATTTTTTTTTTTAATCTTCTTCATTTTGAGATTGCACAACATAGACACCATTATCTTGCCAATGATCATCTATGCTTTGAGCCAGATCTGTGTGGAGTTCTACTAACATGGCAGTGTCGGATCAATCACAAGTGCTGTGTCTACCAAGTGTCTTTCATATGTGTCTGGAAAAGCTTTAAGGAGGAGGTGACTAGAAGGCATTCTAATCAGATGCCCAAACCACTTTAAATGACTCTAGATACAATGTAGGGCAGCTCTATACTAGTTTAACTCAGCCACTTTCAGAGGAAGCTAATTTCATCTGCTTGTATCTTATTTAGTCACTGCTCAAATCTCAGATAGATGAGGCTGATAGAGTTAATGGTAAAATGAAAAAAACTGCACCTTCCGCCTTATCTGAAACCCCAGTCTGTAGTAAACATCCAGTTCATTCTGCCATTATTTGTGAACAACAGCTTAACATACTTAAAATTAGAAAATCACTCAGAGTGTGCAGACCTCGTCCAAGCAGCACAGTTTTCCCATACAAAAACCAGAGCATGCAGCTACGATTGTCTGGTTAAAAGCCCACATTACACTAACTTAGATAAATTTTGGTTAACGGGGGTTGAGCCAAAACATCCAGGTCAAAAGCTCAGAAAAAAGCGGCTGGCCACTAAATCTCCCCCATCTTTTCCCATTTGCACACTTTCAAAAAAATGCTTCAGGGAAGGGGGGCACTATAGAGCGCATGTTACTGACCCCGATTATGCTGTAACGTTTTGGTAAGCAATATGGGCATTCGTGTTAGAGTTATAGATAAATGTTAACACTTGCATGTCCACGCAAGACAAGCATCGCAAAACAGCACAGTTATTATTAATATTACTTACATTTTTTGTTGAAAAGACACTTCCAAGACAATTCCATGTCCTTTGAGTTTCGTGTTGTCACACGCTGCTGGCACGTTCAATTGTACAGCTTTGTGTAATTGCATGTATTAGAGATTGTAATGAATGTTGTACGTCACTTCTCACTTTTTTGTGAGTGTCTTGAAAATGACTAGAAAGACGTTTCGTCTTATTTTAGTGATACATCCCTCAGAGCTCAGCCACACATGATCTTTATCAGAGTGCAAAACCAGCAGACAGGACCGGCCTATAGGAGGCGTCATCTGCCGTCACATGAATCTTGCAATGTTTAAGAATACTGTAAAACTTCCTAGATCCAGACGGTGATCAGGTTCCCCTACAACATTTAATCACTTGTTCATCTACCCGTTCTGGATATATCCTGAAAACTCATTAACTTTTTAAGTTATGTTTTACACAGACAGAAAGAAAGACAGACAAATACTGTTGATAACATAACCTCTTTGGTGAAGGTAATCATCCAATGATGCAATGCTTCATTCCTTCCCTGGAGGAAGCATTTCAAGCATTTCTGGTTAAGGATGCCATCAGACCGAGAAAGGCTGACCTGGAGGTTGAGCATATTTCACTCATCTGTAACCCTTCTCAGTGTCTGCTGAGGAAGACAGAGACCTGAGGAACTCTATGTGAAGTTGGGAACTGGTACGGCCAGGTCACTACCTTTGCCTGTCACCCAGCTCACTGGAGTACTAAAACTCTTCGACCATAGTACGCTAGTGACTCTGAGGAGCAGAGATAACTGAATGAGTTCAGTAATTGTTAAAAGAAATCAATGTTAATCAGTAGGAATGAAGGAAAACTGCTCTTTTGCTCTGAAGTCTGACATTTTTTAGCAACTTTGAACACAGCAAAACACATTATAATTTACAGAAAACATAATTGCCATCATATTGTTGATGAATGTCAATATTTTGTGAATCTGTAAAAAATGGCTGCTGATATTGCTGATGCTCCATGGCAGAAGTTTCCCACTCAAAGCCTCTTCAGCCTGACCAGGAGTTTAGTGGCTAATCAAAGCAAGTGGAGGAGCTTTGTTTCAAACTACTTCCCAGATCCTATAGATAATCATGTTTCGGAAACTGTCTGGTTCATATCAGGTTTATCTCTTACATGAGCATACATTGTATCACTATCAGAGTGAGTTTTTAAACTAATAAACTGAGGTCATATCCCATTATTCAACAAAGTAGCAGACCATAACTTTGTGCATTAAAGTGAACGACTGAAGGTCATATTTCAGCTGCTTTTTCACTGACTACTCAGACCACCTGTACAGAAAGAAAATAGAATAGAGTTTGGTCCAGGACAGAGCAGATGCAAGCTGGAGTTTTTCCAGTGCTGAAAATAGTTTACTCGTTTTTAACACTCACTGCTGCAGGGATGTGCTTTTCCCCTTGCCCTGAATTATGAATAAATGATAACTTGAGCTGAATATTTTCTTTGCCATGTTGGAAAGTTGGAAGAAGGCTCATGCTTATTAGGCTATATCTGCAGCTAATATTAGTTGTTTTTTTTTTTTAATAGAAGTTATGAGATTTGCATATAATACAAGCATCTGCACAAACTTAACTTTTGGGGGAAAAAGTTATTTATTGTAGTTAGGAAAAGATATACATTTAATGTGGTATTTGGTGTACCCATGCGCATCAGCTCATTATTCCTCCACTATAGGTGTCTTTCCACACGGACCTAGTCCACCCGGCCTTACACCAGTCCACCTGGATTCAGAGTGTTTCCATTAGGATTTGTCGGACCGTACTGGTACAGTTTTCGGACCTACTTCGTAGTCGAGCCAGGCCTGTCGTGCTGTGCGGGTACAGCGAGGTCTGCAAGCTGATTGGCTTGCAGCTAATGATGTCACTACACAGCGATGTACACAGTAATGGTTAATGCCTCTCCAGGTTGTCTTGTCTTGTCTGACTTCCTGATTTGCGCCGTGATTTTATTACTCATTCTTACCCATAACCCGAGCAGCAGGTAAAAGGCTGCTTCACCACCTTCCATATTTTCTTTGTCTTCTTCTGTGGTGTCTCTGTGAATGTTTTTTTAATTGTTTATTACACAAATTAAACAATAGTCCATATGTTTTCTTCAACTATTAATTATCAATGTTTTTTTATCTATGCATTGCTAAGGTTGTTCTTTAACAGTTATTGTAAGTTATATGTATACAATTTCTGTTACATTAAATGTTTAAGTGGATGGGATAGTGTTTTGGCATATGCAGTACGATGAGTTTAATACATGGAAAGAAAGTGACACTTTTGGAATGGAAACGGAGCAGGAAGGAAGATGAATTGGAAAATGTCCATTTTAGGTTTAGTTTAGGTCGGGTTGGTTTGGGGGAGTTGGGGATGGGAATGGGGAGGGAGGTGGTTAGAGCTGTCAGTAAATTTGACAAGGGTGTGTTGCTCACCAGTGCCAGCTTATCACTGATGCTGTTAGATCTTTGTTGTCAGACACAGAGGCACAGACACAGTGCAAGACAGTGAAACAAAAAGAGAAGAAGACTGCAGGTTTTGGCAGCTTACTAAATGAAAGCTAGCAGAAAAAAAAAGAAAAAAAAACTCTAAAACACTAAGGAGAAGACGGCAACAGTTGTTGTTGTTCTGCTGTTGTGTTTCTTTTTTTTTGTCTTTCAGTTTTTTTTTTTTGTTTTTTGTTCTGTTGCAAAATTTTCAGTTTCTATTTTACATTTGACTCCTTGTGTATGATTATTTATTGTTAAAAAAATTGCCATGTATGTTAATTAAAAAGAGTACTCCGTCAAAAATGTTATGTGTTTGCCCGTGTTTATCTGTCTGTATGTTTGTTAGCAACTTTACACAAAAGCTACTTAGATACCATAAAATATAGGGAGTGATTTAAAAGGAATTATGGACACAGGAGTTATTAAAAGATTCTTTAAATGAGTGGAAATGAGCTGCACGGTGGAGATCTGCACGCCGTTTTTTGATATGTAGTTCATGGCTGATGCAATAAAAATATTGGGACAGCAAACAATTTTTCATAAATTCCATATCTCATTATTCAGTGGGACTTTTCTCACTACAGAAAATACATATATAAACACTGACTGTATAGAAACATTTGAAGAATATTCATGTTTCATAGATGTGCTTGTTACATCCAAGCAGAAAAACTTACAAACTGAAGATGGTTATTTTGAAGTTACAAAAATGTTCTATATTAACGACACACTGACTGGGAAACATTGTGCGATACTAAAGATTTGAGGAACAGTTTTGCCACTTCCACCCTATAGCAAATACCAAGGGGGGCGCCTCCAAAAACAAACAAACAAAAAATCAGAAAATGATCAGTCTTGATTACGATAATATTTAAAGGTAAATTATTGTTCTGAACGGCAAAGCATGATGTGATGTTCTGTCAGGCTAATAACAGGGAGACACCGGCTGCACAGTACCGTCTCATTGAAGAGTATTGACTAAAGTTTGTAAGGATTTTGATCATAACTTCTTTTTCAGATGTTACCAAAAGTATCCCAACATTTATTTCTGGGTCCAGAATTTGAATGTAAATGTTTTATTTTCAGGGCAAAATGAATTCAAGCAGGAAACAAGTTGAGGTTGATATTTTACATCAGTTTTTGTTTAAAGTGTGTAGTTTTAGTAGATAGGAAGGACCTTTTACAGACATTTTAACAGTGGACCCTCCGCTAAAACTGCATATACATAATATTCCTGTGCGCATCAATAATTGGATTTTTGACCATGCGTCACATGGAGTATGACTTAGCCCTCTCTAATGATAACCTCCTGATTGATCAGCTTTAATAAAACAAACAAGAAAAAAAGAGTTTGTTTGCCTCATTTTGAGGACACACAGACACACATTTAATCAGTGTGTCAAGACTGTTGCAGTCAACAAACAGTGTACTTATGTATGTTCACAATTAGACATGTTCAGCATTGACATCCAGCATTTTTAAGTTTTCTCTTGGTCTCCACTACAGTTAATTGTTTATATTTTTGTGAAGGATGTTGTCCTTATTCACACAATGGTTCTCCCATTGAATGATCAGCAGGGGAAAGAAATACAAGACTAAAATACAAAACACTGAAATATGGTCTGGGTTTACTTTCTGAGACTGGATGACAAGACTGGAAATCCAGGAGGAGCTCATTGTACACCAACTTGGTGTACAGAGTCGTGTACACCAACGACTCTGTTTTGAGAGAAGCTCATTGTAATGGTTCAAGCAACTAATAAGGATGCTGCAAGGCCACCTCTCTCAGAGATTTATCAAGTATGAAAGAATGGAAAGAGCTAATGAGGTAGACCCTAAATTTATTGGAGAGCTCATATTTCTTAGCCTTATGCCCTGTAAAACAACATGCTGAACAGCAATCCCTAAATAGTCAGTACAGGTGTTGTTCAGGTGAATTATTTCCTATATTTAGACGACAGTGTAATCTAGGAAAAAAGTAATATTTTTATATATCTTTAATTTAATGTTTCCTTTAAATAGTTTATCCTTAATTGTAAATTGTTCTTAGGAGTCAATAATAATAGATAATTTATTCATCTGCGGAGGGAAATTTAAGAATGCGAGTGTGCTTGTTTGTCTTTGTGTTGCCATGTGATGAACTGGCGAACAGTCCAGGGTGTACTCTGCCTCTCGCCCAGTTACTGCTGAGATAGGCTCCAGCTACCCACGACCCGGAATTGGATGAAGCAGTTAAGAAGATGGATGGATGGAATTTATCCTTAAAGAAAGCGTTTAGGCTTGTTGCATCACACTTCAGAGTTGCATAATTTTAGAATCGAAAAAAATAGTGAGCTCATAGTGAACAGTTCTAATGGCTTGGAAATGTCTTCAGCTGTAGATATGCTACATTTGATTTAACCCTTTAAAGGAGTGAGAGTAAAAAATAAAACATAATGTTTATAATTAATCATAGGGAACGTGTTTTACTCCTCTGTGTCCATGGTAACAGGTTAAAAGATATGAGAGAACGATGGGCTGGTGAACTGAAAATGACCCAATCATACATTAATTTATTGCAATACTACTGCATGTGATCTGAGAAGTAAGACCTTTTTTTCCTCTAAACATCTAAGCATTTAGCCCGTCTGATTGGACACTGTGGCCTAAAGGCCTGCAGTTATGAGAGAATACCTGTCACTTTTAATGAGCAGCCTTGCTCTGCCAATTAGGCATCATACAGTAGGGAGGGATAGAGGGTGGAATCTAGGGATAGTTATGTGTTTCATTCAGGCATGATCAAGTTCTAAAATAAGACCAGTGGGATCGTGTTTTTTTAAAGCAGCACAGTGCTTGCTTCTCAGATCTTCCACATTTCATTACACACATAATCAGTGATATGTTAGAGTCAGACTGAATGTCAGAGGAAGTGGATTGTAAGAGTTTTACATCAGTCAGCAACATTGTGCCACATAAAGCAATTACACCGGCATCTCAACTGAGACTGTCATAGTTTTCTTTTAAACCCACTTCCTTCTGTCAGTCCATCTGTTTGTCATAATGAGCCAAAGAGGTATATTTAATCACAAAAGAAAACTTGGAGAGTTTGGTTCTCTTAAGTGGTTGAACAGAGTTCAACATTATAAATAGGTAAGAATTGCTTTTAATCTTAAAAGATCTTATAAAGTGAAACTACTAAATAGTACAAGGAGTTAAGTAAAATTGTGTTCTTTCCCCCATGCTGAGAGTGTGGATGTCATCACATCTGTATCATTGCAATTTCACATGCTCCATTAGCTTTTATCGTTTTCTGAAGCCTTATGGCTATAATACACTATAAAAAATGGGCAGCCACTTATAAATCACTAGTAGGATGACTAAAAGTTAGTTTGTATTAAAATGTGTTACATTTTGACCTGCTAAAAATAGCAAAAATGTATTTATTCATTATTATTTTACTCAATATTATGGTCAGTGCCCTTAAATTCTATACATATTTCTTACTAAGTTTTTCATGAGATGCAGGTTTGTGTATACATTATGCTGAGATAATTATGGGAATACTAAATTAATCAATTTCCAATTAGGAAAAAAATTAATACACCCAACATTTAAATTTCAACTTGAACAGTAAAAAGAACCTCATATGCTTCTATTATGGTCGACATGTGCATTAAGAGTTAGCTGCAGCGACAATCTGCTTATTAGCACTTTAATTACTTTATGTCTCATTAAAACATTCACACATCATGTCCCATCTCTTTCCCTAGCAAACAAACTGGTTTTTGTACAAAATACTTAATATGTTTTTTGAGAATGTTTTGCTAATAGCAGATAGCCTGGTCTCATTTTTCTGTAATTTGCAAGTATATGGCTCTGAATTAAGATTTCCAACATATCTGAAGTACTTGACGTAGCTCACATCACCATTTACTTCTGAACTTCTTTTCATTTTATGCTGTTCAAAAACTTCAGTTTGAAATGAAGTTTGTTCTGTAAGAGAAGAACTTCTCCATTAGAGTTGATTTTGCTCTCAAACAATTCAATTAAATTCAGCTTTATTTGTATACCATCATTTCATGACAATGATGTCTCAAGGCGGTTCACAGAGATCAATTCGAGGCAATTCATTAAAAATAGCCCATGTAAAGGAACCAAAAAGACTGAATCTTGACTTTGATCTAATCTCCCATCCAGAGCATGCATGAGGCGACAGTGGGAAGGAAAACTCCCTTTTAACAAGAAGGCAAAACCTCCGGCAGAACCATTGACAGTATATAATAACTAGACAGTGCGTACATCACTTTTCACATAGGCTTCTGAAGAGCGAAAATGAAGCCAATAGGTGGGCCCTACTGTCGCCACCTTCTCGTTATCAGAAAATCCAAAAATGACCGAAATAACCGAAGCGTTAGAAAAAAATGTACCCCCCTCAAAGTTTACATTTGGACCAATTAAACCCAAAAAAGATTTTGGAGCCACTCTGTAAACATGTTTATTTCAGCTGTGAAATCAGACATTTTAACAGGGGAGTCCATGGGGATTGCTCGCTATTGGTGCCAGTCATCTAGCGGTGAGGAGTGAACTGCAATTAATCCGGATTCCTCAATAGCGTCACCATCGGCAGCCAGAGATTGCCGCCTGGGCAGAATCCGGCTCAGGTATGGCAGCCATCTGGCTCGGCTGGCTGGGGGTGGAGAGGACAGAAAAATTAAAAATTAAAAAATTAATATACACTGTAGCTGTTATCCAGGAAGACCTGCAGAAAATGAAAAATTAAGAAATAAGACCTGCAAAAAAGAAGAAATAATGGAAAAAAAAATAAGCAGCAGAGAAAGTAACAGGAAGTGCTCAGTGCATCATGGGATGTCCCCATGGCTCATGGATGTATTTTTGATTTCAAAACTGTGTGTGTGTGTGTGTGTGGGGGGGGGGGGGGGGGGAAACACCCTTTTTTTCCCCCACGCGCTCCCTCCACTCCTTTTTTTTTTTCTCCGCTCTTCTTCGACGTG
>JBAMHX010000025.1:13858874-13869319 GCA_037177515.1 Pseudomugil tenellus | reverse complement strand
CTGGACGGATCCAGGTCTCAGTCAGGGCTAGGACCTGAATGTCTGAGAGGTCTAGCAGTGAACTGATGAATTCAGTTGCAACACCTCAATGCAGAAATAAGTATGTTAAAACCGTATTAACACTTAATAACACCTAATGGTAATTCTTTTTTTTTTTTTTAAAGTCCAGTAGATAAATAGATAAAATTAGTAATAGATTAAAATTAAATTATCTGGTCAAAGAGAAAACCTGCACCTTCTGTGTGACTTGGAAGATTGACTCTAATCTTTATCCTTGTTTTATGTATTCACCTATCATAAACTCATCTTATATCTTTATATTTTTGACTTTTTGACAAGTTTAATTTACATGCCATTGTCTATTTTTTTAATGAAATAATAAATTGATCCTCTATTTTTCAGATAGTAGCATCTGCGTTACCATTTCAGCAGTACAATCATAGTTTTTTTTATGAAATGCCCTTTTTGCTGTATTAAGTAAAAAAAAAGAAAAGGGAATTGTTACATGCACTTGCATCATTTAGTAATTTAAGTATTTGTTTTGAGAGTACAGGCCCAGATTAAATTTAGTATTTCTCCTACTCTGGGGAAATTAACATGTCTGCCCAATGTTTCTGGTGGTAGATGAACAACACATAATTACATTGTTGTGTGTATTACTTCAGCTGTGTGTGTCATGCACCATTATGAGTATAATATGGCATCGTTTGCTTTATTAGGAGTCAGTGCTGTCATTAGTCCAATATAAACAGGCTACTATTCTGAGGCCTCCTTCCTTTTTCTTGGCTCATGGCTATATTACTGAATCTCAGACAGGTACAGTCAATTTGTAAATGTTTGCAGGTTTGTGTGCTGAAAGAAAGAAATAAAAAAAAAGGGCCAGCCGTAGGCTACTTGTCTCTGCTGGCTGTGGTCAGAAAAAAGAAAGAACAGACTGCAGATCTTTGGGGCAGAAAGCACAGTTGGATGCTATGATGCTGTTAAATGTATACAAAGCATGTATTGTAACAGATATTTGATGGCAGGCCTAAGAGAAGCAGGTGGGAACCCCAGGATTTGATAATGGGACAGTCCTAATATATCTCTTTGCTGACAGCATGGAGTGTTTTCCTGATTGAGAGGCCAAGAACAGCAGGGTTTAAATGGCTTTTAAATCACCTGTGCAATCTTTAGCCCTCTGCCTTCATGCAGCTACTTTTTCATTGTACTGCAATAGAGAGATACTTGCTGAATATGATTCAGAATGCCTGTTCATCATACTCTTAATGTTACAGTAATGGCTTTTTTCCCCTTATTTAATTGTTCCTCTGTGTCATACTTAACTCAGTGGAGCACACACAGTAATGAGTAACGATATGAGCTCCGAATTTAATAATACACATGCAAAACTGCAAGGTGACAAATAAAAAAATTGCTTAGTAGCTTATACCAGATCTACTAGACTGGTCAAAACAAACTATTGTTTCTAGAAATGCTGAATTTTTTAGAATGATAAGGCATGTTTGTCACCTTTAAATGATTCCAATCATCAAACAAATTTAAATATTATCCAAACACAACACATGTAAACAAAAACTGTAGTTTTCAAATAAATTTTATTTATTTATTTTTTATTATTAAGAGATATAAAAATCCAAACCTATATGACCCTGGTGAAAAAGTAATTCCCCCCATTAAACATGACTTAACTGCGGTTTATTAAACCTGATTTTAATTTCTCTCTAGTCACACCCAGGCCTGATTCCTGCCATTCCTGTTCTCAATCAGGAAATCACTTATATAAGACCTGCCTAATTATCCTGGCAAAGCAGATTATCAATAAAGATGTACCTGAGGAGCTCTCCGGGGAAAATAGGTACCACATTTCTCGGCTTTACTTCTCTACGACACTTTAAATCTTCAAGGTCTTTTGGGCTTATTAGGGTGAAATACCAAAACAGGCTTATTATCCCTCATATCCTCACAGCCAGGGAGCTCAAAGAGAGCCAACTCTTTTTCAAGAGTCTGCTACTGCACATTTCTCCGTAACGTCCTGTTTCATCTCAAAAGTAAAAAGAAAAAGTTTATTAATATACGTCAGTGATGCTTAACCTGGAAGTGTGTGTGTTATTAATAATTAAAACATAAAATCTTGTTCAATCCAGAAATGCACCCTGCTGTTGCAGGAACTCTGTCAAAGTGGAGGACACTGCAGGGTATTGGATTTATGCTGAGCAAGACCTTCAATGTAATGCTGACTTTAGAAATAACATGCCCGGATTTTTTTATTGCTGAAATCTAACATTTGCACCATTTTTGAGTAGTTTCACTAAATCAATAAGTGAGATTGGCTTGTGCACATATGAGGAATGTTAGATTGCGAGGCACAAGGAGGTCTTTGGAATCGCTTGACCTGCCTTTATGAAATTATGTCCTTTCTGATGAATCCAGCACTTAATATCACTTAATTGATATTTGATCTTGTTTATTATTTGGAAGACAGAATTGTTCGCATGGTTGCATCCAGTCTCGTCATGCTTTGAGTTGATGCTGTTGATCAGCCAGTTGTTGTATGTCTATACAAAAATCTTACAAAGGGCTTCTGTTGGGTAGAAATCTCAAATCATTGATGTGTATCTTTATAATATTCAGTCTAACATAATTACTGGTATTTTTATGACATTTTCTTCCCACTAATTGTAAACTTTTTCTATTTTATTATGTTTCATCCCCGTTGCAGACATTTCGGTGGCCCATTGCCAGCAGGCTGGATGGAAACGAGATGTTGGAGATCCAAATTTACAATTACAGTAAAGTCTTCTCCAACAGGTGAGTTTTAAAGTCTCTTTTACAACAACATCCATCACACTTCATCATTATGTTCAATATGGTCAATTTAGTTAATAACCCTAGGCAACATGAATTAACACAAATGGTTTATAAAAATCTGTTTTAAACACAGCAGATAGTGAAAGTATATTTATGTGCCATCAGCCAACAAATTGGATCAAATTTATGGTTTATCAACCCTCTAAAAAAATTAGTTTCATTGTTTAACTCAAAGCAGAGAGTTGAGACATCGAAGCCTAATAAAAAAGGATCGAGAATAGCTAAAGAAGACAGTTCCAGTGTGATGTAAAACTGACCGCACCGCTCTTCTGTTTGCTCTACCCGGCCCTGAAACTGGTGCAGTAATGCACAGGACATGTTCAGCATATCTAAAAGACACATCGGGAATAAGATGGTTTTGTTTTGGTTTCCGGGCACGTCCTTGCTTTCTGTCACAGTGTGACCAAGTCATGTTTTTCAGGTGAGGGAGAAGAGGCTTGACTTTCTTGAGAGTTTTCTTAAATGGATTGAAGTGTTTGTGTAACACTTTGCAAACCACAGAGTTGGCATTGAATCAGTCTAAATGAAGAGTAAAGATAGTGGAATAGCAGTAGAGGTTCATTTCGGCCGTCTAGACAATCACATCACGAGATAATCCAAACTACATTTCAAATTTTACCAACAAGATACTCATTTTGTGACACAACTCAAAAGAAAAAAACCACATTGCTTTTTGTTGTTCTTAAAAAAGTAAATCATTTCAATTTGCAATCCCAACTTAATATCAATCAACTCTTTACACACTTTGGCCCACATGACTGTTACAATATTAAGTATGTTACCAAGTATGCTGTGATGGAGGTTATGTGAAAAGACAAAACACACATTAACCATGAAGAGGAGCGACCTACACTTATTTAATTAAGAAAAAAAGAAAATAGAGAAGAAAAAAGAATATGAGAAAATATGTGAAAATGAGGAGTACGGCATGCAGTACACAAATGTTTTTATACACAATGTTTACCAAGAACGTGCAGTTTAAGAGAGCATCAGCAGTCCATCTGTTTTAAGATACAGCATGAGGTAAAGGTCAGCGGTCCTTAGCCCCCTGATGGTAACACACAACCCCTGCAGCTACACAAGTGGAAGAAAATCTAAAGAGTACAAACAGAAATACATCTGAATAGAATTAAGTTTATTTTCCTTTTATTCTTCTTTTTGCAAAAATACATTGATAAAATTCTGAGATGATGGCTTTACAATCCTTTAATGGCGAAAGGCTATATCTTGTGCACCTTCTCTGCCCAAAGCAGACTGTTCAGCTTTTTTCTCTCTTTGTTGAGAGATGTACAAGATTTAATCACCCAAGCAAACATGCTTGTCTCTCTGTCTTAAAACTTTATCTATGTGACCTTTTCACATCTGCCAAGTGTGATTTTAGCTGTTTGTAAACGTGTGTACAGTATCTGGTGACTCATTTCTCATCCACTCACAGATAACTGAGAGCCAAAATGTCTGTGACAGGTGTGCAGACAACTCTGCATCAAGGTGGCTCTCAGCTGTCATCAAGATTTCAGTATTGGCATTCTGTAAAGGAGTGAAACAGATAAAAACAGGATCAAATTTCCAACTAAAAATAAAAAAAGACATAATTATTTGGATGGAAGTGAAAAAAATTATTTTTACAGTTTACTTTGCAAATAATTGTACAAAAACTACAATTCCTGTTTTTTTTTAGTTACCAATTCATTTCAGAAAAATAGAAACATTTTTAAAGGATCAACTGTGGTAAATAAAAACTGCTTAAAGTATTTATGGCCCCTCTATATAAGCTAAATGAACTCCATGATTCTATATATGAAAACATCAGGCATGACATGAAACATGAGGTGTCTGAGTGAGATGATAAACATCTGAAATGACTCACAAAGAAATTTTAATATGTCTAGAGAATGAATAACTGTTGTGGAGGGACTGTTTCATTTTGTATCAATATCCAGGCTGACAGATGTCCTACAAACAAAGGAGAGAAAGAAGAAGACAAACAGTTGTCCAAAATAGCGGGGTATTGCCAGAAGTATGATAGGAGGGAAAAGGTTGCACCTGACTTTAAAGTGAGAAAAAAAAATACATTCAGGGATAAAACAGTGTCAGAAAAAAAATCTAAATTAAATGTTTAGCTTTTAAAGAAACATGAAAAGAGAAAGGTCTGATTCAAAATGTAAAATTCAAATAAAACAAGCAAAAAATAACAGAAATTTAGAAAAAGCTCCAAAAAAATCTCTTAAAAAACTTGTCATTGACATGACTATGAAAAATGCAAGTTGCCCCATAAAACAACTCACATGAGAAAACTAAGACTTGTAAGTGAGCTGTGACTAAATCAAACAATAGATGAAGAAAGGAAAGTGTTGGAAGTGTTTTTTTTCGGACTGACACAGGAAGACAACATCTCCCCCGTTGTCCTGGATGCTCCTTCAACCATGGATGAAGGCATCAGTAACACCACACTAACTATAATCAGAAAATCTGCCCAGAGGGCTGTAAACAGGCGACAATGCCTCATTTAAGCTTTATCCCTCTGTTGTGTCAAAAAAGATGACAAAAAAACAAAATCAGTCTGAGCACACATTTTATCATTTTTTCATGCAAAATGCAAAAAAAAAAAAACCAAAAGAAGAAAATAAAAACATTTTGTCTGAATACCAAAAGCTCAGTTGCTGCTTTACACAAGTAAAATTTACTCTACAGCAAACATGTGTACACAAACAGTAGTACTCAAGCGTGCAAACACACATAAGCAGCTCATGACACATTCAAGTAGGTTAATAATTCAATGTGAGTCATAGCTGGTTGTTCTCACACCTGCTTCATATATCCACAGGCTATATTACCATGACACTACTTCATCTCTAAGTACCAACACAGTATAGGGGCCAGTGTGTCACACCCTGCAACCGTATATGTGATCACATTACCGCAACACAAAGAGGAGGCAGTGATGCATTAAGACCTATGTACCGTAAGGGCATATGCACAGCCTTTCGATCTTTGTTCTCCTTTCTGCCTGAGAGATACCCTTTCATACGCTGCATCTCACTGCACTGCTTGTATGTGTTGAAGCTGTGTGGAGCTCACAGGTTGGGTAGTCAGTGTTGTCAACCAGAGGTCAGGGATTCCCATGGGAGGAATATACGAGAAGAATTACAGAAACGGTAATAAATACCACCCATGCATACACATCACATCTGCTGTGAGGTGTCAAATGCAATTATAGTTTAAAAAAACACACACAACCAAACATAATTACATAAAAAAAAGGAAAAAATCTCTAAATTAGGCTTTTAAAAAACCAACATTTTCTAGGAAATTAGGCCCCTTATCAAAGTTAATTGTTGTCATCCTGGAGTTTTAACTTACAAGGAATAAATTCACCATAAAACAGCTGAGAAAGTGGAAGAATTACTACTAAATGAACCATAACTAGGTCAATATATCTCCTCCATCTTAGAAACCACAGATGAAGATGCAGGTTGTCAGCCAGCACCTGCTGCTTATTCTGCAGCTGATAAGGGCAAGCACAAAAGAGAGAAAGACTGGAAATGTGCTGAGAATTATGTCCAATTTTAATTAACTTTTAATAAGATAGATAGCATAAATACAAATGTGCACCAAAGTTATTGCACTAAGTAACTGGATTAAAAGGTGCACCTAACACAAGATGCGGCTCCACATGTGACTGGGATGCGCTGTACTTAAGTACTGAACTGTCACATTACGGTCTCACTCCTGAAATATGTCAATAATCTAATCTAATCTGCATTGCTGAGGGAGATGAAGGCACTCCATTAATTCCCCACTCTCAGGTTTGATGGTTTTTATGTGGATATGTGTTGTCATGTGTGCTGGAATAATGCACAGCTCTATGGAAAGTCTTCAGTTCTCCAAAAGCGCACAGAGCTGCTAAACATTTCCATTTAATTCAGCCCATTTAGCAGTTATGTGCAGAGTTGCAGTTCACGTGACCATCAGTTCTAGGATTTTCTCTTCATCTGTTTCTATTAGCATAGATTTGGGGATCCGCAGACTAATTGATAAAACAATAATCATATCATTGAGCTAATTAATTGTAATTAGTAATTGTCCTTATTGATCATCAAAAAGAAGATTCGACTTGTTTATAGTACATTTTGGGGCAAACGCCCCAATTCCTCTATATGCTCCCTGAGACCCAGTGAGCCCACTAAAAGAATCCAACGCTAACATAAACAGAAACATAAAGTCTAATTCAACTTAGAATACATTTTTTATGTCTACCAAGAGGATAACTCTCACTAATGTTCATTAACATAAAAGTTTAACTTGTAATAGATCATTGTAATGGATTGGGACAAAGTTCTTTCTATGCACATTTGGCGGAAAAATCTGCAGTATGTAAACACAGTGCTGTCCGGGATGCAGATTCTGGGTCCTGAAGCTACATTTGCAGCTTGTTGGAGATTGTAGAGATTTGTAATGCAGAACTATAACCCTAGCAGTTGTAGTTTAGATAGTGGTTCTGATGCAATGGGAAGATTAGTGATGCAGTCCTCTCCATATTGGCGAACAGTCCTTGGGCAATACACTGAACCCTGCATTCGTAACTGGTGTGTTGGTTCAGTGCAATGTGTGCAGTATAATGAAAATAACAAATATGAATGAGTGTTAATCAGTGTATATCCAGATTTTTGTTCATTGTAAAAAAAAAAAAAAACAAAAAAAAAAACCGTTGAATCTGCGTTTATTAAGCCAAATTGTTGACTATTTACTTGAAAGAACCATTATCTGAGTTTCTGCTCATCTTGCATATCCATTTGTGCTGTGATCACAAACTGGAGCCAAATCCACCTTCCCCAGTCTTTAATATTTTATGGTAATGCTGCTGTGAAATACACTGTAAAAAGTTCACTTAGAAAAGCCAGGAAACAGATTGCCTCAAAAATTTCAAGTAGGTGATTTATTTTAAGTAGTTGAAGCTTAAAATAACTTTATTTGCACAGTCAGATAAAGGCAGTAAACATGAGTGTAGTGAAGTCAAATCATTAGTTAGATCAGCTATAAAATGTCTTTCGCATGTAGTCAATAAAAGACTGGAATCAAACTCCTGAACTTGTAGTTTGAAGACAACCGCTCTTCCTCCTGAGCTACAGCCAGCCTACCAGTATAAAGTCAGGAAACTGATTGCCATATTTTCAAGTAAGCTGAACCGAAAGTGATAAACTAGTGGAACAAAGAGAAACAGCAGTTTGAAAGGAAAACAGAGTTTAATAATTAACATGTTTTAACACAAATAAGCAAACTACTGAAGTTTATCTTGCAAGGTTCTCGAAAGTGCTGTCAGTTAAGCACCTTGACATTATGCAACACTCCTGCTTCCTGTTTGATGGGTGACCACTTCATTCAGTGCACGTCATTAGTAGGTACCTGTGCTTTCAACATATTCAGCGAGAGATGCTGAATGCTGCCAAGTTTCTCCAGGTTTTCCAGATGCTTCTTGTTCACTCATACTTTTTAAATGTAGGTTACTTGCAGTGGTTGAGTTTTGATTATTTGCCTCAGTAGAAACATGTCTTTGTTAAATATAAATGAGGAAATCAACAAACCAAGCTGAAATGAGTGAAGGTTGCTTTTTATTTTAAGTTTTAAGACATACTTTTACATTTTATGCTTTAATGGACATCTGCCTGGTCATTTAAGTAGCGACCCCCCTTCTTTTTTCTTCCTTTTTCTTATTTTGCTTAAGGGAATTTTGATTATGAATGCTTGTATGCGAGTCTTAGTGAGGGTTTTGTCCTGCAGTAGCACACGGCTGCTTTGCAAAGCACTGTGCCTTTTGTCATAACAGCATTAAGAGCAAATAAAGCAAAGCACTCTCGAACTGGTAAGGCATGTCAGTGGATACTGACAGACAAAAACACAGTTTTATTATTTTTGTGTAGTTGTGAAATTTTGCTGTGCTCATGTGAGTGTACCAGTAAAGATACTGGTGCATTCGTGCTTCAAAAGACATTCACTACATATTTAAACACAAAGCAATAGATGTGATTGGTCTTTTGTTTCCAATGGGGGCAGTAGATGGAACATCATTCACACACACACACATGTCCATCACTTTTATCTCACAATGTCAAAAGACGCTGTAGAACATTTCAACTCTGTTTGAACTCTAGAGACATTTTACATTTCAAAGATTTGCTCACCGTTTCTTAAGTTAACCTTGGCAAGATGTTCTGTCATAGTTACAGCCTGATTTATTTAAGAAACTTACTGATCACAAAGAATAAAAATACAAGTTGAAAGGGGGGGGGGGGGGGGGAAATCTGAATTATGAAGGAGATGAAAGTAAACTGTTTGTCAATAATGAATGCAATCCTTTGAAATGCTAAAAAGTGAGCCAGAACATGATAGGGTCCGCTCAGTTCAATTATTCAGCGCTTGTACACACGTTACAATAGCTGAAAGGAAATGACAGGGTATTTGCTTTTGTAAGCAGCTTCGGGCATATTGATAATGCCTGTCTGTAGTGGAAATAGTTGATTATACTGCACTGAGTCACATGTATCTGGATGTTGTTCAGAATGTCACAGAAAAGGTTTTTTTGCAGAAAGCCATTAAAACCTTCTCCAGGTCTATTCTTTAGTCACATCACAGTAAAGCGTGTAGGATGGAGCGTAGAGTTATGCTTCAGGTAGACTGACAGAAACCCACCTTCATGGAGGAAGCATCTGCCATCCCCTGAGGGGAATCGCTTACTTTAAACCCATCTACAAGTCTGTTGAAAAGATGCTTAAAACATGTGGAAGAGGCATTGAAACACAGCTTTGCCCAACATCAGATGAGCAAGGTGATTTGATTGAAAAGGGAAAGACGAAAAGGCGTATTTTTCATGATGTAAAAAAGACATTTATATAAAAAAATATCTCCATTGTTCAGGATTTCAGAGCCTATCCTCAAGCAGTCACCGCTCCATCAGAGAAAGACAAGAGAATCTCACACCCCCAATTAACCAGAAAAAATCCATGAGGACATGCACAACCGGCTCTCTTTCCTCTATCTGTGGGGCATAAGTGCTAATCCACTACAACACCACGCAGTAGGAATGTGATAGATGAGGATATTTTTTTACAGTAAGGAAAATATTTCCTCTTATGGCCTTTTCAGCAAATCAGAGATAAGAAAATAAATAGTTCTTAAATTATATTGAAGCACACGCTAGCTTTACTAATTTGGCATTTTATTTAGTGAGTTTTCAGACAGCCCCCCACTTTGTTTAAAAAAAAGCAACTAGTGCAGAACTGGTATTTTTTCTGATAATATGGAAAATTTTGGAAACTGACCTAAAGGCATACTGTTCACTCTTTACAAGAAGCGGCGGGTACAGCTCCATGAGCAGATTTAAACATGTAAAAATGCTACTTACCTTCTCCTACCTTCAGATTTAATCCCTATAAATTAAAAAATAAACAGAAACATTAAAAAAGTTAAGCCCTGTTATTTGTTTACTCTTATTTAGCTTCTTATTTGGCTTTGTTGTTAAGCTTTGCTCATGAATTTAACGAGATAGTATTTTGTGGTTCTCATATTAAGGTGCAGGTGTG
>JBAMHX010000025.1:13836949-13853126 GCA_037177515.1 Pseudomugil tenellus | reverse complement strand
ATATTATAATTAAACTAATTCCCCTTTGACACTCTTTCGATGTTTTTTTGCAGATTGGTTGGGACTTTCTGTATGGTTCTTCAGAAAGTAGCTGAAGAGGGACAGCTGGAGCTGACTGATACGCTCAGTGATGACAACAACACATCATTAAAGGTAAACCGTCTCGCATGGTGTGTCCGCAATATTGTGGGCGTTACAAGGTGGATTGTTTGCTTTCGAACCACATCCATAGCTTAAAATGTTAGAACTATGACAAATATCAGATACACATCAAAACCTATTTGATTATTTCTCCGCTTGAAAGATTAATCTGATTGCTCTTTTGTTTTGCTTTGGGGTGTTTTTTTGTGTATTAGTCCTCCGATCAAATATGTCATAAGTGAATAAGTGAAAAAAAATATTACAATAACTCAAGCGAGAAGTCAGGGACGTTTAAATGAACCAATCATGATAAACTGGGGATATATTAAGTTTTAATCTACAAGAATTGACTACTTAGAACTATATAACTATTAAAACTTGTTTATTAAATGTATTTCTAGTTCTATAAAAGAGAGTATTTGCTTCGTAGTTACAGTTGTTGAGACATAAAAAGGGAAAACATGTTTCTCCAAACAGTAAAAAACAAATAGTTTAACTGATACGCCTTTCTTTAAAGCACTCAGATGGAAATACCAGCAAGATGCACTCATACCCTCATGGGGGAAACACTAAATGGAGAAATAAATCTTGCTTTCCACTTTTAGCCATACCAGAGGTGTAGCAGTGATCATTTAGCCGATGAAGTTCCCAGCATTAAAGTACTTCACATCAACGGGAATCTGATGGAAATACAGCACTATGGCACTACCTTTACATCAGCACATTCACGCCCTTAGCATTAACCATGCTCAAGATATTCAGCTGATTTCAAGTTCTGTTCACAGCAGCTGACAGCTGGACATGTAGCAATGCAGAAGAAAAAGGAATTTCAAGAATGATTCTGTGGTTAATATATAAAATTAGAGGTAATACTATGAGAATAAGACAGGAGATCAAAGCTGTAAAATGGAAAACCACCGCAGGGTGCAGAGTTGTTTTGGTGGAGCTGGAAGCAGCAGCATGTTGTTTCTGAGACGACACATTGCATAGGAGTACTGTGGGGTGTAAACACATGCACCCATCTATACACATATACAGTGTGTTCAACAAATTAGTAAAAGATTACTAACACGAACAGTTTCATTGCTTTATGTTTGTGTAGCAAAAAGATCAAATTAAACCACACATTACCTGAGACACACAACTGTGCATCAGCGATGTTGCCATAGTAACACATATAACCCCTGGTGGACTACAGTGCCTTGTAAAGATGTACTGTATAAGGAAAGGAGCACAAAGTAAGACAGATGGAGAAGGGAGGGTGCAAGCACGTCCTTGTCACAGAAATAAATAGGCAATTCCACAATAAACATCAGGTCATCGTCAGGAGGATAGTATTTGTCCAAGCATGGCTGTAAAGGAGACACTGGAGCCAAACCACGTTGCCACCCATGTTTATCCTCTGTATTAAAGTGTCACTCTGTGTTTCCCCAGAAAAAAATGTGAATTAAATCAGTAAATACAAGCAAACCTGACACAACAAAGCAAAACAAGCAATGCAGCCATGCTGGTCCATGTAGCAGGTCCATGTAGCTGCATTATGAAGAGCACAAGTCAGGTTCCAGGTTGCTTGTTAAAGGAGGGGCAGCTATATCCTTAAAAAGTAGATGCTCAAACATTAGTTAAATTGAATCAAGTTATTCAATATACAATGTTAACCTAAAGTTTCTGTATAAATATTCCGTAAATAATATTTAAAATAATAAAAATGTTACTTTCATTAGGTGAAATGATAACACTGTATATGTATAAGTAGCAAAAGTTTGTGTGTAGAAAAAACAACAGCTGAACTTTGAAGAAAATCCGCTGCAGCTTAGGAAGCGTTTCAGCTCCATTCTGGTATCAATGGTCCTAATTTTCCAACACTTAAACATAATTTGTTTCAACTCCTCAGAGTTGATTTTGTGTCATTTATCAACCCAGTGAGCATGAAAAGTATTGCTGAGCTTGTCAGAAAACTCACATTTTCAGACTTTCCAATTTTATTTAAAAGTCAGCTATGATAAATCTTTGTAGGTTAAGAAAACAGAGTAGCAACTCATGTGCAATAGATGCTTTACCATCTAATCACCTTAAACTAATTTCACCCTTTAATTACATTTAAATTTTTAGTCATATTCATGCAGAGATATATAAAAAGTTAAAAGGTTGAACAACAAAACAACTTAGCACTTCTGTTTTCTGAGAGAAGAATATGAATCACATAAGATGATCTTTTTTTTGTTTATCTGCTATTATTTCAAGGATCATTTATACAACAAGACTGATCGAGTCTCATTAAGAGAACTACTTGGCTGTGGCAAGAAAAAGGTCAAATCTGGCTCAAAATAAACCATCTCACAGTGCTATTATTGCAGATTAGGAAATGGTACTAAAGGGCACCAAGTTTCTTATAATCTTACTGTAAAACTATTTTCACAAGTTACTAATGCTGTATAGTTGTTCCCAGGTCTTGAACCTGAAGACTGATCAAACATGTTACAATATAGGATTACCATGCACTACATACTGAATGAATTTTTCCAGTTTTACAAAACCTTGCTCCCATGACTTGTTTGTTTTATAGCTTTATACTTACATCTGATAAGCTATGATACTATTACACTGTAAAGCAGTTCGTGGCTAACATGGCAGAAGTCTTGTATTATGAAAGATAAAAGCTTCCAGATTCTGGGATTAAAATGTTTACTCCACCATATATGCACAAAAACCATTGACAGCTTCCTTTATCAGGATGAGGAGCAAAAACTTGCTAAATCCTTAGGAGACTAATTGAAAGAAGCCAAGCTTGAATTTAGTGACATTCCTCAACTTGAGTGCATTTCTTCATCCATTTGTTTTCCATAAAATAATGCAGGCTCACATCTGGACCCTATCCCATCTGTTGTCAGCTAAGAGGCAGCATACTGACTGGAGAGGTTGCTGGTCCATCACAGAGGCAGAGACAAATGAAAAGCAGTCACGTACATTCTCATTCTACCTGCGTGGTTTTGAATACCGTAACCTTAACAGACTAAGGGACGAAGCTAAACCCAACCAGGAAATATCAAAGTTTCATAATTAAATTGTCACATGACAATATAATATCAGGATGACATTGATTACATGAATACAAGTCTTCCTCTGTATGAGGAATTTCAGATTATTAAAAACATGACAATATAATTTCCAATATAATAAAGTTAAACATTTGAAAAAACAAAATTATTAGAGATTTTACATACCAAAAAAGATCATTTTGGTAATAAAGGAACTTTTAGCAGTTCTTTGTACATAATTATTTGTGGCTTCTTTTAAGACCAAACGTGAGCTTCTCAGGCTTTAGAGGTAATCGACTTGGCATCAACTTCCTTGATGGTTGAATGGACAACTTGCACAGTATGGTGCCAGGTTACGTTCTGACGCCGAGTGTGTGGGCGAGTATTTCCGCTTTACTCGTTCTTTCATTGATTTGTTCGCGCATTTAACCTTGTCCACAAAATATATTCTCTAAAATATATTCATGTTATCACCAAGCCGTACATCACCAATAAAACACATGCTTTAATGTTTGATTTATACTTCATCTTAAGTGTTTGCCAGACCAAATGATAATCTTGATGAGTGTGCATTGAACATGCTGCTGTTTTGCAAAAATAAAATGTATTTTCTCCCACACTGCCTGTCTCTACTTTAATTTTTTTCCTGAAAACGTACTCATAATCACCACGACGGAGTTTTAGGGCCATGCTGACAAACAATTTGTGGAGGAATAATTTTTTTTTTTCTTTTCGGATCAGGACATTCGCTTCATTCGATCATGGTCAAAAATAATTTTGCTAGTTCCTTCTCATTGCTCCTAAAAGACACAATCATATTTCATCACTCATCTACATTGTTCTTCTTATTATTAACAATACTATATCCTGATCCGAACCAGACAGGCGTTCTGATCCAAAGCGCTGCTGCAGCTTCTCCACCTGTCGTTGCAGCTCCGCTATTTTCTGATGTAAAGCCTCGTTCTCATCAGCCCACTCGGATGCTCTTACCTTTGTTTCTGGAGCCACACAGTAGTCATGGTCCACTGACAATACGTTCGTTTCCATCTCCACTTCAGAACCGGAATCTGAGACGGGAATCTCGGCCCGTGGGCGCCGTTCCCAAACACCGGGTCTGGGTGCAGGTAATTGATACCCATTCCAGATGAAGAGAACGAGTATTGCTTCCCTTCTGTAGCCGTTTCAGTCCCGCCGCAGTCCCGTTTAGATGTGTCGCATTGAAATGCCTACAGCAACCCCGGGTGTTTTTAGTTGGGGTGAAGTTGTTTCTGCGGTTATCCTCAGCCACTCAGCTCGGATGATCGGATAAACAGGGAATGAATGAAAACTTACCATGTTGTTGAAACACGAAGAATGTGTACAAAAAGGCACATAAAAATAAATAGCTGACGTTCTAACTCTTTGAAAAGTGTATCGCCTTTCTTGGACTTTTAACATAACAAGCAAAGTTAAATGCGCGAACAAATCAATGAAAGAATGAGTAAACCGGAAGTACTCTGCCACACACTCGGCGTCAGAACGTGACCTGGCACTATATTGTGCAGGTAGTCCATAGGGATGAGAGATAGGCATCATGATACAGTAAGGCAGCATTTGTAGTTACATCACATTTTTGTGGAGATAAAAGACAATAAGAGGAATCAGACGTCTGTATATTTTAATTTAACAACTTTTATTGTAAAACAAAATGTCTGTATTTATTTTTATCCATATACTTTGAAGCTAACTAATATTTCCTCAACTACATTTCATCAAGTTTTCTTTTATTTTAAGACCAGTGTCAACATAGAGATCAGATATCAGCCGATGGATGGCACAGTGGGAGCGTGGAGTGATGGAGAGTTCTTGGATGTTCCTGACGACCGTGATGGGATGTTTGCCTTTGAAACGGACAGCTTGTTGTCTGGACAAAGTCATGGGTCAGGGACGTCCCCCGGGCGATCTTTACAGGGGTCCATACCAACCTTCAGAAAGTGAGTCAAACATTTTTCTACAAATCAATCAGATTGTTCTATAGTGAAGTGATACGCTATTGATTTACTTTTAAAATATTTTAAAATATTTATTTTCTGACTCCACAACAACAGCAAGATGTGTTGTTTTAATTATACCCTTAAGCTTTTAAGAGGCTGTTAGCTGTAGAAGAGACAGAGTGCAGATTGAGAAATAGCTTGGGGTTCCTGGGGGACATCTGGTCTGAAGGGGGACGGGCTGCCTACGTTTTGGTGGCGGGCTTGGGGCCCTCGACGTCTGCTGGCATTGGTTGGGTTTCCAGCCTTTGGGGGTGGGGGGGCGTTGCCTCCGGTTTCTTGGATCCCTGGGTTCTTTGCCCTGCCTGTCCTGGGCGCCCGGTGGGGTCCTCGATTACCGGCCTGGGCCCCCCGGGCTGCAGCCGCTCTGGCCAGGACCGCCCTGTCCCACCTCCTGGGTGGACGGTGGGCTGGTTCTGGGCCGGGGTGGCTGGGGTCCTTGTTTGAGACTGTCTGCCATTTGTCCTGGTCTTGTGGTCCTGGCCTGCCTCTGACCTTTGAGTAGAGGGGGATACCTGAGCATGTTCACTTTTTTTTCTTTGTTTATTTTGCATCATGGCGCTGCTAGCACCAATCTTTCCTACGTACGTATGTCAAATTTTTATTCTGTGCATATGTGTGTATGTATGTATATGTATGTATGGTTGGATTGCAGTTCTCTTTTGTGGTGTGTATATCTGTCTCTTCTTTTTGTGTTGTTTGTTTTCTCTATCACTTTCTCCTGTTTTCTTGTTCTTTTTCTGTCCCCTCCGGTCGTGTCCAGCAGCGCATTGAAATCTTGACAAACGATGATGTAACTAAAATAAATAAAGAATTCAGATCATCAAGAGGAACTTTGTATATACAAATATACACATAGTTCTTCTTGACGAAGCAAAGTTGTTCAGCAAGACACAACAGACAGACATTATCTGCCTCTTTTAATGCTGGACAAGACAAGTTGACAAAAAAAAAAAAAAAACAGAATGAAAAATAGCTACAACCGATAGAGTTTTACAGAAAGGTGCACATTCTAAGGAGTTGTAGCTAAAGTGTTGCAGAGGCGGGAAAACCTGGGTTCATGTTTCCAGGCTGAGAACCGAAGTGAGCCACTGTCAAACCTCTGCCGAAAAAAGTCGGAAAAAAGTCGGAAAAAAATTCCCGCCCACTGCTCCCAGCATAACTAGAGATGGTTAAAGACAAAGTGCTCATTTCTGTGTGTTTCTGAGACAAAGGCTGACAAATAAAAAATTGTTTTTATTGAAACAAATAAGTCCTCCTGCTGTCCAGCTGATGACAAATCTGTCATTATTGTGGAGATATTTAAAGCAGACCACTGCTTCTTTGTTGTTGTTTTTTTAACTAAAGGCCCCAAACTCAATCAATTCAGCAAATCATCTGCTTCTGATCTGCTCGGAAAATTTAGATTATGATTAAGTAAAAATTAAGAATAAATTAATGAGATTAAGTAAGCATTTGGAGTTCACACGGTTAAAAGATTTGATGTAATCATCATCTTTTAAAGAGGGAACGATTATGAAACGCACCAGTTTTTAATGATCTGGTTTTAAACAAAAATTGTATTTCTGTATTCCTGTCAGTATTTAATCTAACCCGCGTTATCTTTTGTTATAAAGCACTATTCTTGTCACTTGCAGATTTTATGTGTGCTTGAAAAGTTATATCTGCTTTACTTCATGATGCTCAAGAGGTTTATTTTGTATTTTTTTTTATATACTAACAGTTTCTGCTTTCAAAAAAGGTAGATGTAGATTATTTACTTTTTAAAACCATTTTGAAAGTAAACGAAAAAAGATAATCCTGACCTTGTCTGAAAGAAGAAACTGTTAATATACTTAAATTTAAATGTTGGTTAATCCTGAATTATGGATGTAGTTTAATTGACAAAAGCACACTAAATCAATATGACTTTAGATATACAATGTGTTTATTATTATATTATTATAATACATTTTTATAATAAATATATTATTATTATTATATTATATTATTATAAATTACCTTACTTTTTTTTTCTTCTTGCTCCTGGCTCTGTGCAGGATGCAAAACAAGCATTGGGAAAGTGTTGCCTTTAGTTTTATGTAGCATTACAATTGTTTAAACAGTTGACAAACAGTGCAAGATCACAGAAATGTAGTATAAAAAAATTTGAGAATTTCTGGCTCGGCTGCCTGCTTTTGGAGATCGTGTATGGTTGTTTCATTCTTGAGGTTTTTGCTGAATAGTACGTGAAATCCTCTGTGGGTGGTATTGATTTCTACTGAGACTATCTCCACAGTCAGATCCAAAAAACCATCATTGTGATGCACATTGACTGGTCATGCAAAGAAATGGTATGTTAGTGTGCATCTACATACTGCCGTGTGCATAGTTTTGCTTTAGTATATTTGTACTGGTTTACAACATGAAATAAAAAAGAAGTCTGTAAAAAGAGAGCATCCCATGGCTATTACATAACACTGAAGACAAAAGGAACTACTGCTGTAGATAAATAATGCAAAAAAGTTAGATGAAAACAAGAACATTGCTAAATGAAGCCAAACTTAAATTTAACAACACACACTTCTCATTATTCATAATGGAACATTTGCTGTATATTAGTATGTATGGACTTCCTGTTATTTGAGCAAGCTTGGTCATATTGACGCTGTTATTCGCTTTGGAAGTGTAGGATTGTCTTTGTCTCGGGAAACTTTACTGAATGAGTCCCAGATTAAAACATATCAAGCTTAGCCACAAAATCCTGCACTAATCTTTTATTTTAACTGCCCTACCACATTTTATCATTACTATTGTTTTCCTGAGTTATTGGCAGCAAAGTGTTTCAGTGGTTGAGGTTTTTCTCAGAATGAAACTTTCTAAAGCTATTTCATTGTGTGATGGATTCTGATGCTACACAGCCTGTCCAAATTGTCCTTATTCTGGTAATGAGGTGCGAGTGTGCAGGAGATAACTTGGAATGACTCTCTTTTCTGGGGAAAGGACTAATAAGACCAGAAAGAAGTCCAGAGGAATATTTTTGATAGACTTAGAGTTTTTTAACCTTAATGTACACCGTTTTGCTCTTTATTTCTTGATAATCTTTTACAACAGTGTACCTCTGTAATTATCCAAACAAATTTGATGATGTGATGTAAGATTATTTATCAGTCTCAGGTTTTATTCATAAGAACATAAATGCTTAACATATTTAAACATAAAAGAGTTGCAGTTTACATCTGTCTTTATAGAAGGAGGGATTTAAGGTCCGGTTCCTAATTTAATCACAGATCAGTGGAAGAACAAACAGACAAACCCTCCCACTGCTGACCATTTCTGTTATATCAGCTGCAGCCTAAAAGTCATTCATAGCTCTAAAGGAAGTCTTTATTCTCATTAGACTTTTAATTTGGACTTTTAGGCATCAAATTTCATCACCATTAGATCATTGTTATAAAAAACATAGCTGGCTAATTAAAAGCCTTAACTAAGCCAAATTGCAGCGACTCCTTCCACCGCCTGTGCTCTCCCTTCCTCAACATCATGTCTCCGCTTGCAGGATGATTTATGGCAGCACCCATAAAGCATTTTGTGCTATCAGAAACACCACAATAAGCCAGCTTTGCAGGGATTTGTTATTACTATCTAATAAATCTCCTCAGGTGTGGTTTTACTACCACTGAAGCTGCTCTGGTGAATAGTGCATGCAGGAGCTCTCATGATTGGTATGGATTTGAGAATTAAACAGTTATTTCACCTTCAGACAAAAGAAAATGGGGAAAAAATAATGCTGGGAAATGGAGAGGTACAGTAAGTTTAATATTGTTTCAATGTACAAAAAATTATCTGAATAAAAAATAGTTAATTAATCAACTCATAAATCATTTGGCTTTGCTCCAGTTATTTGTTTTTAACACGGTGTATTGCATTTGCACAACATCTAATCAACCGTTTGTGTGATACTAATCTAAAAACAAAAGATAGAAGTGTTTGTTTGTGGTATTTACTATGTTGTGTATCACGTTTCCAATTAGTTGTTCCCCAGCGATGCATAAACCAAGTGTCCTCAAAGACAGCAGTGGTGTCAAATTGCGACAATTTATCATCTCACTGTCTTCGTCCAGATGTTGTTGGGTGTTTTATCTTCCTTATCCTTTTCTCAATGTGTCTGCACACAGCAGCACATTTATTCCTGTCAAACTCTTAACTATGAATTAAGTGTCTATCCCCTGCTGATTGAAAAAAAATCTATCATTTCGTTTTGTTCGTTTGTTCGTATTCCTAAGGAGGAAAGTCCAGACTTTCCTTTCTCCAGCCACATCTGCCAGCTCATCGGGAGGAATCCCGATATGTTCCGAGGCCAGCCGGAACAAGTGTACTTGTAGTACTTTTGCCACTGTGGTTATTGTTGCTATGATCCTTAATGGCACATATACAATCAACATAAAAAATATTGGCAAATTTACACAACTAATAATGATTAATAGCTTCTGGCCTCCAGGACATCTGTTTTAAGGCTTTACTGGTGGGAGTTGTCTTTCATTTCTGGACCAAGCAGTTAAATATTAATAAATATGTATATCAATAACACAAATGTGTTAATTGTACATTTATGCTGTCAATGTACTAATTGTTTTCAAGGTCCTATCTAGTCAGCATTAAAAATGTTTTTGTAAATATATTATATTATTCTTTTAGTTCGTCAGTAGAGCATAGATGTGACAATGAATGGTAATCTGAAGATACTTCCAGTCAACCATAAATATATTTGAATAGTACTTCCGTTGGGGTCTTTCCAAATCTATAAAGAAAACGTATTATGCATTTACTGCAGAAGTAAACTAATACAAAAGTAAACCAGAAATTGTGAAATTGTGAATAAAATTGTGAAATCTCATTTAAAATGAGATTTCTGGATGCTTTCAAAGCAGAAAAGACAGATGTAAGAAGGCATTTCACTGACAGAAAGAGACAAAATGATGACATATTCTTTTTTAATTGTTTACAAAAGTATTTTTGGTGGGATATTGCAAAATATATTCTTGCAATTGCTGGTTTCTTGTTTTTCCTCAACAGATTATTTTTAAACCCTGTTTATAGAGGCAGAACACCTGAATATGTAACATATTTATATCTATTTTACTCAAATAATTATTCAAATTAATCAAATATGGTCAGAACATTTTTTAAAGTTAAAAGCAACAATGATAAATGGAGAGAAGGTTCCCTGAAGCTTTACCCTAAACTGTACAAAGTTGTAAGCAGCCATCGTTAATGCTCATCAACATAGCAGTGTAACAAGCATTGTTTTTTCATTTTTTTGGAATGATTTATGTCCTTAATTCAGACAGAAAACAGATGGGTTTGTTTGAAAAGTGTGATTAAATAAATGTTTCTTTGTTAGTGTTCAGGGAAGATTAGCCAGAAGCAAACACAATAAGTCACACTAGTCTAACTTATCTATTCAGATGTGACACTGAACCATGAAATTAAGTGCTAAAATACAAACCACTTTTTAAGCTCACTTTGGCTATCCCATTATCTCCAGAATAAGCTTATTTTTTGTGAAGTTTCTGTAGACTTTTATCTCAACAAAATCACAGACAAAATTCCCAATACGATCATATCAATTACTTTGCTATCATGTAAAAACAACATTTGTTATCCTGAGATTACAGAATTTGTAATGTCAAAAAATCCTATGAACTCAAATATCTGCAAGTAATACTGCACGTAACGTCCATAAAGCGACATTTAATTAGTTATTTAAAGCTCTTGTGATGACATGAACATTTGTTCACCACCTAATTTAACTAAGCAAGTAAGCATGGTTCATTATCTTTCAGCTGGCTGAAAAGTTATTCAACCCCATCTGATGCAATGAGTAGCTTCTGATTTCTACAACTATGTCAAAAGATACACTGTGTTCTTGGTGGAGATATACTGTAGGTCTGTATAGGAAATCATTTGATGCATCAAGCAGAGAAAGCATCAAATGAAATTGCAGAAACTACTAACATTAGGTTAACAACTCACTATAACAAAGTGGGCGGGGGGACCCATTGTCTTTGAGGTAGAAAAAGCCCTGAATAATATTGATCAGTGATCTCTTAAAAGCTTAGTGAAATTCATTTCAAGAAAAACAACAGTAGAACTCAGAGCTGTGATGACTTGGTTTTGTCCAAGCGGTTTTGTGGAACTTATACTTGTTCAGCTATTTGTAAGGTTCAGTATGTATTGAAAGCTGTCTCCTGACCTCACTGCTCCTGACACACACATTTGTTATATGTAGGTTGTAAACACTGTTGTAAATTGTCATGTTTGAGATGTTCAGCCAGCCCTGGTCAGCAGGAACCCTCAGCTCAGTGAGTCAGAAGATTATGTTTCTGTGGTACCGATCAGTGCTTTAAAAACTCAGCAACAAATGATAGACTTTTGAAATTCTGTACTTGTAATTGTACCTCAATTCCAGGTTTTGCACAATCAGAAGGATTATTTTCATAATTAGTTGCTTTCTGACTTGTTTCTTTCAAACTCATATTCTCTTAGAAGCTGATTTGGATGTGTGTGAGCTCTGCTATTGCCTTAAAGTGGTTCTGATCCTCAGTCTGGATATGAAGCATGTCTTTGTGCTGTTTTCTCTTTCAGTGGTTTAATATGAAGGTGCATAAGATAACATGCCCCTCGGGTTAAATCCCACACTCTGAATCTGTTTGTCCTAGATATCAGCTATGTGGTTCGATCATTTAGAAGAATTGATCGTCTGTATAGAGATCGTTATATAAAAGAAACATATCTTATCAAAAAAACACACTTTTCCAGCTTGCCTGATGCAATGACAATGTGATAAATGCAAAAATAATTCTGAAGGAACACCCATATTGTAATAGTTCTGCTTGTTCATAGAAAATTTGTTGAAATGGTCCATTTTCATGCTCCTTATATCCTCACAGTGTTTTCCTCATCCTGCATGTCCAGTCTATCAACTGTGCATGAATTTATTTTACAGATAGATGTAGATAAATATGTTTTTTTTATAGTTTGTTTGGTAATGTAGGCCCAATAAACTTAGGGGACATTTTTGTTTTTCAAAGCATCTCACTTGCTCAGGTTTTAACTGTGTGCCATTAATTAGGCTATAAAGTTATAGGGAAACACTTTCTGAATCACAAGTAAAGAATATCAGCATTTTTCCACAACGTTAGGTCAATATTGAGATTTCTCTACAGATGATGAAAAGAAACTAAACTGACCAATAAGATTTCAGCAGAGCGTTCTAGTTTAATGAAAATCTTCATTCCCCAAGCTTTATCAGGAGGTAGGGATTTTTATCTGGCAATGGTCCACAACATCTTAGAGGCTCTGAAATATGTGAATTCAATCTATATGTCACAGAGACATCAGGAGTGTGGGATATTGCGTTGGGCTTCATTCAGCAAAATCCTCAGAGCAGAACGTACAGTATATGTCCATGAATAATTAATTGCTGCTGGCATGTTTTTTTTTTCTTTATGCCTAACTAGAGGATGGGGAGCAGTGTTGCAGTGGTTAGGATGGGGGGTTCTGGGTTGCTTTAGTTTTCTTGCACATCAAATTCTAACACAAATGTTAGGTTAGTTTGTAAAGTTTAAATAAGAAGTAGCTGCATCTGTTTGATTAACTAGCTATGTATCTGGGATGTATCCCAACTTTAACCTTACAGTATCACAGATGACATTTCAACCTCCTACAACCCTGTACAGGAGAAAATGGGTACAGCTCGCAGAAAGGGATTGTGTGTTTGTGTGTCTGTGTGTGAAACAGGTAGACAGAAGTGTGAAAGAAATAGATGCAAATAAGTAAAATCCCAGAAAATAAGAGAAAAAAATGTATTAGATAATGTGACCACACAGTGAATAAAGAGACATTTGTTTTGTTGTCCCTGCTTGTGAGTAACAGTGAAACAGTCTCACACAAAATACAACAAAGAACAAGCTAAATCATAGCAAGGTGCACAAAAAGTGCAATATAAGAGAGTTTATAAATGCATAGAACCATTCAAACACTTCCCGAAAGAAAGAAAGAAAGAAACAAAGAAACAAAGACACTAAAGTGCACCAGATTGATGCTTTTAAAACACTTTGTCACTCTTCACAGGCGCATTTGACTGTTTTAGCTGCATGTTCTTATCCTTAGTGTAGATGAGACAATTCATCAAATGCTTGTTCAGTACCAGTGCAACGTTAGATGTCCATGTAGAATATTTAGCAGAGACCTTCATCCGTGATGATCATGATCAGCTCTTTTAGTGTCTTTTGAAAGAAAGAAGAACCAAAAGGTCAAGATAAACACCCCTTTCTTATAATAAGGCATATATATCGCTCTGTATGTTGTGTTACATGTTATTAGTTTGGTTGTTGTTAAGTTGTTCAAATTTCTAAAAATGAAGATGACAAGAATAGAGGATAAAGGAAAATTGTGTCCAAACTACATCTGTCATGATTCTGCAGACTTAGTGACGAAAATAGAAGGACACAGAAAACAAAACAAGAAAACTTAAAAAGAATTGGGAAATTTTTTCTGCAACATGGTCGGCGCAACTTTTAATGACATAAAGCACCTTGAAGGCAAAAACCAGCGACGTGAATCCTCAGCACCCTTTTCTTGTTGAGTTCTTGGTCTTTTCAGCAGGTTAGGCTTCCCTGCCGGTGCTGCAACACTAAAAATCCCGTGTCAAAGAGCACTGCATGAAATGTGAGTTCAAACAAAATAATGATAATAAAAATAATAATAGAATTATTTTTGTAAATAGTAAATATGAAACACAATCTTTGTTAACGCCTGCAGCAATAAAACAACAATATGAGATTACCATGAAGGGAATGTTTGTAACTTCATGGATAACTAATTAGTTCATACATGAAGTAACAGTAATTCACATTTGGAGTTGTTTACAACATTTATGTTCAGATTTTGCCTCCATGCAGCCTCAGCATTTCTTTCACTGTAAGTATTTGAAGCTTGAAAAATACAACAAAGCAAATTTAGGCAGAATGGTGATTTGTCTGATCACCATTCTCCCCGCCTTTATGCTGGACAAGACAATTAAAAAAAAAAGCAATAGAAATTCAGGGCAAAAATCACTTTCAACACTGCAATAAGTCCCATCATTTCGGATATACTCATAGAAATTATGGAGAAAAATATATTGTGAAAGAAGGCGATGCATCAAAACAAAGAGAATATCTTATTCTGTTTCTCCTTGTAGCTCCAAACAACCCCCTTTCTCTCTCCCTCCCCTCCTCTCTTCCCTGCACCATCAACTGATCCATCCAACAGTTACCATATCTGCCAGCCCTGTCTGTGCTTTCCTTACCTGACAGGTGTGTTTGGAAATATAGTTAAAAGGTGGATTTACTGTGATTTGACTGCTCTGTGGAATTATATGGGATTAATTGTGTCTTTGATGTGGTATGTATAAAAAACTTACTTTTTCTTTTGTAGTTACTTATAGTTCAATCATAGTGGATAACATGGTAGGTCAGATCTGCAGCTTCTGAGGTTTAACAGATCAATACAAGTAAAGTTTTGCTGTTTTTGCAGGTAGTTGATCAGTTTTGAATTAAGTCTCAATTATAATGAAGTGAATATGTAAATGTGAATATGTAAATATGTAAAGGGAATTAAAACCAGCAAATCCACATGTTTGAGAGAATATTTCTACCACTAGCTTCATCAATAGACTGGGAATGTATTTTAGACATGCTTATTGATTAATCAGCACATGCTACATTCCTGCACTGCTTAATATTTACAGCTGTGGTTACAACACTGATAATTAAAATGTATACTGTGATATGAGTCAAATTGATTAACCGTTTATGAAGTCATTTCTTATGATTTTATGCCTAAATGTTAACTGTTTTCAGTCATTTTAATCAACATTAAATTCTACTTTCAAATCAATCTCAGCATTCCTTACAGCTCCTTAAATATACTTTTCAACTTTTCTGTTCATTAAGTAGGAGATGAGTTTAAAGGTTGCTTTATAATAATGATGGAAACATCAGAGCAGAAGCTGAGCTGTGATACATTCGATTGAATGCCCAAGGAAACGAATTCAAAACCCTCCTGTTCATTAATTTCCTGACATGTATCCATATCCGTAGGAAATTGGACAGCTACATTCAATTTTAATTATTAAAGCCCCTCGTTTGTCACCCTGCTGATGGCATCACATGCTCTTTGTTGCTGCGTTGATATATGATCTAGATATTATCAATGTGAGACACTGGATACTCTTGTTTTGTGATTGAGGGTTTGGAGAATTAGTTGGTGCTGATGTGAAGTACTAAATCGACTGGAATCAAATATCCAGTCAAGTGATGAGGATTTCTTTGATGTTTTTGTATCATGTTGGATTTATGTTGAACTGCATTGTATAGAACTTGAAGGTTCACAAAGAAATAATGGTAACCATTCTTCTCTGAAGATGTGAACCCACTAATGGGAATGGATCAGTTTTGACAGATAACTTTCATGATCTCACTTACTTTTTATTCCCTTTATTAGAACAGGGAAAGGAGTTTTCTCAGCCATGAAACTTGGCAAGCTCAAGAGCTCTAGAGATGACCACAAGAGAGGAGGTAAAGCACAGAGGATGTAAAATCATATATTTGTGTATTATTTACTCTCATGTCTCCTTACTGTAACAGTTATTAAGTTATTATTCTGGGTGATTTTAGCAGATGAGCCAGCGGTCCTGGACATGGAGGACCTGGACAAGAAAGCCATTCGTCTTGCCGGGACATTAGATCCAGACACTATCTCATTGGCATCTGTGACTGCTGTCACCACTAATGTTTCCAACAAAAGGTCTTACACAGTGACAACACACACACACCCACACACAGGGTAGGGAAGAATAATTAAATACACACACACACACACATATACATACACACACACACACACACACACACACACACACACACACACACACACATATAT
>JBAMHX010000025.1:13826258-13836849 GCA_037177515.1 Pseudomugil tenellus | reverse complement strand
TATATATAATATGAGTAATTTAAGCTACATATTTCTAAACCAAATCATCCATGAAATGCAAAGTGTGCATGTAAACTAGAAATAACTATGTGTCTGCATAATTCTTGAAGATTAACAGCACCAGAGAGTCTACTCTGTTAACCTGCTGTAGGAAAATTGATGGGATGTTTTGTTTCAGGTCAAAGCCGGATATCAAGATGGAACCAAGCTCTGGACGACCAGTTGATTATCAGGTGATTATCACGTGTTTGATAAGTGTGTATGTGTAAGGCACTATACATTTGCTAATGCAGGAACACTTTTACACTGTGAAAAGAAAAAATCATACAGTTCTTCATACAGTAAACACTGTCACTGTGAGTGTTTACAGTTGAACCCAAGCTAGAATCACTTACTGAAGGAGGAACTTTTATCGTATTATTAATGCAATTAAAACACTGCACTCAGCGTTAGAGGCAATGAAAACTTCTCAACACATAATCATCATAAAAAACTGACTAGTCAAATCATCATGAAATGGATGACCACAATGGGCACATTAACATTCCCATCAGGCTTTGCACTGCTGATTAAAGTTCAAAGACCCAGTGCTGTTTCCTCCAGCATTCTGTGTCATTTGATAATGAAAATTGTAACCTTAGTGTTGTGTGGCAACAACAATTCACATTATAAAGAATAAATTACTTTATAATCTTTAAATCAGTGTGTACAGCAGATCTCATTCAACCATTAAAATATGAAGAACAAGTAGACATCAGTAACACTAATTAGGATGGCACGAAAGACCACGATCTGCACCATTTGGTGAAGCTCAATAGTACTGTTCCAGCTTCCAGATAGTAAATAAATAAATCTTTCCAGAAACTGCTGTTAGCAGCATATATGTGCAGTATTTTATTGCTTCTTTTTGCTTTCTTTCTTGTTGATTTATCCCCTCACATTTACTGTATCCAGTCAAAAGTGCAACCTGCTGTAAGGGATGGCATTGCTATTATTGTAACTTTAGATGTAGCACCTTCACATACTATGAAATAAAGTCTTAATGCTGGTCGTAGCACAGGTTGTCACAAGATACAATGCGGTTTCTGTTGTTTGGGTAATTGCATGTGATTTATTGTGTATGCAAACATACCTGCCAATGGTGAAAAACATTGACAAATAAAAGCCATCAGTGTGATAAAATGAACACCCATCTAGTGAAAAAGAGAGCTCTCCGCTATGGCTGGACTGAACCAAATGATTTGGACCTCTTAAAGAATTCCCAGCAGATTACTCAGACTAATTACTGAAAGCTGAATGATTTACCTGGATTGTATTGCTGACTTTTCGTTGGGAGAAACTCAGTTTGTGTAAAGGTTCAGACCCAGATTGATGAACTGATGTCTTTCATCAGATCTCAATCACAGTTATTGAGGCCCGACAGCTGATAGGCCTCAACATGGACCCCGTGGTGTGTGTGGAGATTGGCGATGACAAGAAGTACACGTCCATGAAGGAGTCCACCAACTGTCCATACTACAATGAGGTTAGAGCTTCTTTAATCATTTATAAACCAGAAATATTACAGCATAGACATGAAGCTTTTTATTTACCTCATTGTTTTATCTGTCTTGCTATTGTTTAGGCCCCTAAAATGTTTAAGTCATAAAAAAGTGTGTTCATACTTCTAATCCAGCGTAAACTTCATTTAACAACTAATTTAGCTCAACTTTGGTGCTAAAATGTCAGGGTGTGTAGAACCAAATGGGCCATACAATTTTATATTTAAAAACTTGCTGCAAATGATGAGAATCTAATAAATTTATTAGTTAAATACATAAGACAGTATTTTGATTTGCATGTGTTTATAAAAAAGTGTGATGGATCACAGGGCTTAGAGGTAAAATAATTGGATTTTGCAGGTCCATTTTGCTTTATTGTTGCTTTATTGTTGCTTCTTTACAGTGAATTAAGCTGATTGTGTATTGATTCTTTCTGTTGGACTGGCATCGCATTTGTTAAACAAACTTGAAAGCAAAGTGATCAAGATTAAATCTCTTTACACTCTGTCCTCTCATTGGAACTGGCTTGGCTGCTGCTAATAAGTAATTTTTTAGAGACCAAAAAAAGCTCTATTATAGTCTTCAAGAATATATCTTTTTCTAGGTAAACAGATCATTTGGTTACTGCTTTAATATTAAAATGTGTTTCAGGGGAGATTCAGACAATCTTATATAATCATCAACATGAACAAAATCCCGATCTGCAACTAAGGACAAAACTTTGGAATTTGGTTAGCTAATGTGGTTTGTTTGAACTGCAGCTCATTGTTGTCCATGGCACCACTAATAGTATCCAGAAGCAATAATGGCTCATGCAAAATCATACAAGATACGATAAAAAGAGCTGATTATTTCTCAAATTCATGTAAAAACCTGATCACCTCTGCTAATAGCCATTGTATGATATATCTACCCATGAATGTAACTCCTACTGTGGAGGTAGGTTATAAAATTTCAAAATAGTGTTTCCACTTAACTTTCTTATATATATTGTTGTGTTTTTTGTTCACAATTTTGTGAGAATTTCAGTTTAACTCCCACAGCAAAACTGAAGCAGTAGTTTCTAGAGCTCCTGAGCGTTAGGGAGGTTTCCGTAAACCTGCTTTAATGAAAAACACTTTTTCTACTTGCAGTATTTTGTATTCGATTTCCACGTCCCTCCTGATGTCATGTTTGACAAGATCATCAAGCTCTCAGTAAGTAATCCATAAAAAAAACTGCATGCACCACAGCACAACAATAAAAACACACTTTCAGTTCATTTTATTTTAGCATAAATTACCTGTTAATATTTCACTCTAAACACCGAACATCTACAGTTTAGGAAAAATAAACAGGCTCTTTAATACTTAATAACCAGATAAGATATTAATTTTATCAATATGCTGCACCTCATTTGACATTTTGTGAGCAAATAATTAACACCGTAACAAATTTATGCTCTTTATTGCAATTTAACCACTCATTTTTGTCTAACTAGGTTATTCACTCTAAAAACCTTTTACGAAGTGGAACATTGGTGGGAACCTTCAAGATGGATGTTGGAACCGTTTACTCTCAACCTGGTAAGTTACCATCTGCAGTTTTAACTTCTTGCAGCACTGAATTAGCAAATGCTTTAAATTTGTATTCATTTCCTTTTTCAGAGCACCAGTTTTACCACAAATGGGCAATCTTGTCTGATCCTAATGATATCACAGCGGGGTGCAAAGGATACATAAAATGTGACATCGCTGTGGTGGGGAAGGGTGACAACATCAAGACCCCACATAAAGCCAATGAGACAGATGAGGATGACATAGAGGGGTAATAACCTCTTATGAGATCCCATACAAGAAAGGACATCAGCCAAATCAAAATTTCAATTTATTGGAGTATGCAACAATGTATAAAGAGTTTCTGACTTATATAAAAGTAGTGTTACGGAACGTTTAGATTTCCAAAGATGAGAAATCTGGTTCAGAAGTGAAAATGATTAACAAAGATTAATGAATAAGGAAAGATACAATCAAAAGAATGACAAACATGAGGACAAGACACACACATATACAGAATTGCAATCCAGGAGAATTTGGTCCAAAGATCTGGTCAGAGCAGAAGTCTGGAGCGAATTCTGACAAGCAGTAGGGAAGGAACTTCTTTTAAGCCCTGAAGATGGTACATCATAAATCTGAAGTGTACAGAGAGAATGTTTTTACTGTAAGTAAGACACAGCTAGCATTGTTTATGTCAGAGAAAAAAAAAACAGATAAAGGATGTACACTGAGGTCTGATCTTCATTTGCTTAAGAATGTACAAGATTAAAGGATGTTGAGGCCTTTCAGCAGGATTGTACCTCATACACAAGAGCATAATACATTCTATGATTATTTAATGACAGAGTAAATAAGCTAAGATATAAAATTTCTATCACACTATAAATGTATTTTGAATCCACCAAGTGTTCTCTACAAACTTTGGCTGCCCTGAAATGACATTTTGATAAACTTATTATAAATTGCTGGCTGAATTGTTTAGGTCATTAATTGTTACAATAAAATAATTAATGTTACAATAAAATACAGAAAAATGTCATTATTATAAATTGTCCCTAGGAGTGAATGTGCGTGTGACTGCTGTGCTAGTCTCCAGCCCCCCCGTATAAAATAAATGAATGGTTTAATGAATGAATAAATCAATGAATAAAGTAACAACAGAAAATAATTACTACTTTTCTGTAAGAATTAATTTGGTTGCAAATATAACTTCTCAAGTTCTTCGTTTTTTAAATTTTTACTTAATTATCAGTCAGCTCTTTGAGTTTTTCCATCACAGATACTCCTCTTACAAAGGATTTAACTAATAACTTTCTCTATGTGTTTTCCTCGTGTTTGTTTTCCAGAAATCTGTTGCTCCCAGAGGGTATTCCAGCAGAGCGACAGTGGGCAAGGTTTTATGTGAGGATTTATCGTGCTGAAGGACTGCCTAAAATGAACACCACTATCATGGCTAATGTTAAAAAGGCCTTCATAGGAGAGAACAGAGACCTGGTGGACCCCTATGTTCAAGTACAATTTGCTGGTCAAAAGGTATCTGACTTCTCATTCTACTCTTTATTGCTTTGGTCATTTTCTTATTGCTTTACAGCTAAACATACGGCCTGTCTGATATTATGAGGATACATGTCAGATACAAAGAATCTCACAATGTAAAACTAATATAAACCAATTGCAATGATAAAAGAGCAGCAAGTATGGATTTTGTGGTTTTGCGATAAATAAATCCTGTCATGAAATATTTAACGGCAACAGACATTAACACTACTCTATCTTCCAAACTATGTAAATTGGTATTAAGAGTAAAAATTAAAATTAAAAATTACATCAAGCTAATATTATATTATCATATAAAACCCTTATTTATTTGGATGCTTGTCATGTGTCAAGCAGGTCAGAAATATATAATACATAGTACATTTTAAATGAAGTGGGGGCAATTTTGCACATTAAACAGGTTACATAAAAGAACTGCTGAAACCATTTTAGGGAACAGTGTTTCTCTTGGTTTTGGGTAAACATGTGTGCAAATTGTTTTCTTATATAGAGTTTATACCTTAACATCCCTCTTCTGTCTGTTTTAAACCACTCAACATGACTATTTTAACTCATTACTGTCAGCTTTAACAACCAGCTGTAACAGGCCTTTAGCTTGGTTGTGTGCATCTAAAGACTTGCACAGTGACAATACAAACAAAGTCTGTCAGCACATAGTTTCTGGAGAAAAAAAAAACAAACAAAAAAAACATTGGGACAAAATTTACTAAGATCTCATTTTGCGTGTACTAATTAGCGTGTCGCATCTAGAATTTAGAGTGTGAGGCGGGGCCGGGATTGATCTACTAAGATTGCTCACGCAAGTGAGTGGGTGGAAAGTGTTGGAGACACGCCTATTTAAATGAGGATTTAGCGTGTGTCATGGTTTTCATGATGACAACTTTACAAAACCGCAAGCGGAAATACAAGTTTGATCCGATGGAATTAGAGGTGTTGGTGGAAATAGCCAATAAAATGTCCAAAGAGCTACAGCAAATAAATCTGACAGCAGCTCAAAGGAACACACTACACATTCAACGAATGTGTGTTTTCAGTTTCTGTATATATGCTCAGGGTTCGCGGGAGGCACAAGCTGCACATGAGTGCAGTCAATTGCTCCTATAACACCGGGGAATCCAGCCACCTCAAAAAAAACCTTGTTTTGTCTTATTTAAAGAATCTCGAGAGCTTGGAAACCTAGCAAACGTCGCGATCCGGCGCGACATTGCATTTAGAAATTCCGTCAACACATGTAAAAGACGTGACTGAGGGTTTGCATGCATTTTAGTACACCCAAACCTTTAGTAAATCTGGCCCATTGTCTTTATTTTGTAAAAGAGGAAGTTTTCTGAGTAGATACCATCACTGGAAATATACTTACTCGCTACATGTGAAAGGGTAGGTATGTTTTTACTGGAATTGTTTTTATGAAACAACAAGCATACAGTGAAATATTGATGCTGTCACTGGATAACAGGTGACGCCAGCACACAGGTTTTGTGTCTCCACTGCTGGCTGCTTACTGCTTACTTCAAACGATGCCTGGCTCCAAGTCTCCCCTTTATAAATGATCAAGATTTCTCATGAAAGACAACTTTGTTTTTCTACTTTTTCTTTTACCACTAGTTATGATCATGTCATTAGCAAGATTTCCCTCTTCTGGAAACGTGCTGTAGCACATTCTGAAAATTGTTTCCCCATGAGAAAAAATCAAAGATATGTTGTTTTTTTAGGCTTCTCTCATTAGTTCTAATGTGATGTTTTCTTTATAGCTAAAACAAAACAAAAACAAAAAAGATTAAGATTAAGATTGCTACTATTTTTGATTATGATACCAGTACTTGGACTAGAATGGCGATGATAAGCTACAATACAATGTGGCCATTGGCAAGAGCCACGCAGCAGAAATAAATGTTCTTCCTCTGAGTTAAGTTTCTTCTTCCTCATTGTGTTCGTAGGGAAAGACTTCTGTCCAGAAGAGCAGCTATGAACCAATCTGGAATGAGCAGATCGTCTTTACAGAGCTGTTCCCTCCTCTATGCAAAAGAATCAAGGTCCAAATACGGGACTCAGATAAGGTTAATGATGTTGCTATAGGAACCCACTTTATTGATCTACGCAAGATATCTAACGATGGAGATAAAGGTATTGGTCAACACACAAAGGGCAACAGTTTGTCTTATTAGCAATGATTAGATATTCTGTTAATTAATTAGTCTGGCATAATAACATAATAATCATTTTACTGTATTTGCTAATTGGCTATGATGACTTGTGAATTGGCCCTCAGATGAAATCCACTTCAGTTTAGTGGTTCAAATTGATAACAAATGAGTCAAACTGTTATCCACTGATACATAAACATGATTCATACTAAAAAGAAGTTTCCTTTAAAAAGTTATTGAATCATTACGTATTTCTGTCTTTATCTTTCCCTAATAATTTCATTAGGTTTCTTGCCCACACTGGGTCCAGCCTGGGTCAACATGTACGGCTCCACTCGTCAGTACACACTCATGGATGAGCATCAGGACCTGAATGACGGACTTGGGGAAGGAGTTTCCTTCAGAGCCCGTCTCCTGCTTTCTGTAGCCATGGAGATACTGGACATCGCCTCACCTGAGATCATCAGCTCCACTGAGGTTCAAGCGGAAACTGTCTCCAATATTTCAGAGGTGAGGAGACACGCTTGTATTGCTGGGCAGCTTTTCAGTGAATCTGTTTGACTGTGGAAGATTCAGCAACATTAACAAGACGTCTGAAAACAAAACCTCAATTGTTATCTTGAGCTGATATGCATGAGAAACCTGGTGCTGTTTTTGACTCCATGACCCCACAGTAACGTCTAAGATGCTACAATCTGCTGTTGTATTGACACATGTTAACTGCTCATCAGGGAAATCAGAAACATTGGTAATTGCCATGCTGTAAATGTCTCCCCGAGATTGGTCACCTGAGTAAAAGTAACAACTTAATGTACATTTTGAAACTGATTTTACGCCTTTTAGTTTAAACATAAAAAAATAGTTATGTGAATTGTTGGTTTTTAATTATTTACATCTAATAAAGGAAGGAAGGGAAAAGAATATATGGGGAAGTTATGCTTCAGCCTATTTGCTTGAGCATGTGACACAAAGCATCATGAGCATTGTTTTAAAACATTGATTCACCACGTCAAAAGTCATGTGACCATACCAACCAAGGCCTTGCTACGGACACATAAGTTGAGTAGCACGAAGGAATTTCCAAGGATTGGATCGCATCAGTACCAAGGCGAGAAGGATTGTTACATATGTTTAGATCTAGAGTGTAAAATAAGGCAGCAAGTCCAACACAAACTAATGTTTGATAAAGTGAATCCAATTATACGGATGGTGCAGTATAAGTTTGCTCCAAAATCCACTACACTCATAAACCCAACACCAATTGAGTTTAGACATGTGCATCACTTTTGTGCCATAAAGAAAATATTTGTGTCCTGGCAACGGCAACTATACTGGAATCCAGATTATATTGCTTTTAGCAATGCAACATGCTAACACAACCACTGTCCTGTTGCACAAGCGCCCCTCCCGGTTCTGCAGATGTAACTGGTTCTAGATCCATACTGTCATTTCTGATTGCTAAATGTTTATTTACACCATAATTTTATTCCCTAAACCAATGTTACCCAACAGCCCCTTTTCATAATTTATACTGAGAAAGAATCCAATATTCATTTGTAGTACAAACATTTATTATTTTGTTGTACACTGTCATAAATGAGACAGGGAAGACAGATGTGCACTGATGAAGCCCTGTCAACGCTTCCTTCTTATTAGTCAGACGCCCACAGCCAGCAGATGGAGCACTTTGGATGTGTTAAATGTTTTAACACAGTGAGCCAATTTCAAGTATTTGTTTCAATACTGACTCAAGGTTTCATGACGCCTCAGTTTTACCACTTTGATTTTTATGCCAAAGAAAAAAAAAAAATAGAATGGGGAGTAAAACTGTAGCATGAGTTGACTTGAAATGGAATTGAACTGGCTCTTGGGAAAGAAAGCAAGGGTTATATTTGCATGTGACGAAAGAGGAAGTAGGTGAAGCCAGCTGTACAAATGCTGTACAAATGCTGTACAAAACAGAATAATCAAGAGAAAATTTTAAAAATGAAACATAAAACCACCAAGAAGCATATTAAGACTACAAGAAAAGCAAAACTTAAAAACTAAACAAGCTTCTTTGTTTTTGTTTTTTTTTTTTTACAAACAAATAATCTTCAATAATGACTTAACAGATTTTTGTAATTGTTGGTTGTTATTTTTCCTTTAGAGTGCAACTGGAAAAATGGAAGAGTTCTTCCTCTTTGGCTCCTTCTTGGAGGCCACCATGATCGATAGGAGGATTGGCGACAAGCCGATCAGCTTTGAAATCACAATAGGTAATTACAATTTTTTTCTTGACTTCACTATTGACCTGCACACCACAAGTCACCACACATGACAGAAAATGTGACAGCGAACAGAAATCAATAGCTGCTGTAACCATGTGCACTCTCTGGAATGCTCCTTCGACAGGTAACTATGGCAACCAGATAGATGGAGTGAGCAAATCCTCCTCGGCAAAGAAGAAAAAGAAAGATGGGGAGAATGAAGAGGAGGAGAGCGAGCTGATACTGAACTCCAGTGAGGACGAGGCAGACGAGGACAGAGACCTTGTCTCAGTCTCCTCAACTCCTCTCATGAAGCCTGTCATCACAGACAGGTCAGGGCTCAAGGACTTGATGAGTTCGCCATAATATGATAAAACAGATTTTGAAAAACATATGCTTAAAAATTATTTTAAAAAATATTAGTTATTTTTAATTTAACTTTACAGAAACTACTTCCATCTCCCCTACTTTGAAAAGAAGCCATGTGTCTACATTAAGAGTTGGTGGCAGGACCAAAGAAGACGCCTTTACAATTCTAACATGATGGATAAGATTGCAGACAAGCTGGTCAGTAATCCTGTTTTCTTGTTGTTGGATCACACTGACAGGGCAACGCTAACATGCAAACAAAGGCTTAGTAGCAACAGGTGTTACATTTATATTATATGCGTAATTTTTCTGTGTGTGCATACAGGAAGAAGGTTTAAATGATGTTCAAGAGATTATTAAGACAGAGAAGGCCTTTCCAGAGCGCAGACTTAGGGGAGTTCTGGAGGAGCTTAGCGTCGGCTGCAGGTAATCAGCAAAAATTCCAGAAAAACACACCGACCTCCGCCAAGCAGCTCATTTACACCCACATTGTGAAGTAACCTTTCAACTATTCCTGCATCCACAATTCTTTTTAGATCACTACAAAATGCAATGGACTCTAAGTTGGACCAAGACACATTCTTAGAAAAAATAAAAATATGCCTTTTAATTTATGTTACAGTAGTTGCTAGCAAACAGACAGACAGGCACAAACATATGATTTTACAAAATAATATTTTGTTCCTCTGTGCTTCTTTGCAGTCGGTTTGTTATACTTGCCAACAAGGATCTGAACCAATCAGGCAGAACCAAACTCGATCGAGAGCGGCTCAAATCCTGCATGAGAGAGATGGTAATATTCATGTGTCTCTAAGAGATAAAGAAATAAGTGACAAGAGGAGCAGAGAGAGAAATACGGAGATCATAATTAGTGCATCAATTAGGTTACTATTGAGCTGTTAATCTCAGTGAAATAGTGAATAAAATGAGGTTTCCTAAATGTCAAACTAGGAAAGTAGGAAACTATCTGAACCACATCCTTATTATTAGAACTGGCATTACATTAGCAGGCATTTTTGGCTTCATCGTATTTTATCTGGTCCAGTTTTTGTACTATGATTCAGACTGATGTTTGTTGTGCATCTAAAGGAAATTCAGCAAGATTGCATGTTTTTGTGGGGGTAAAACATGCTCAAATGAAAAATAAGTAGAGTGCTTTCACTTAAACACCTTTTTGCTTACTTTTTTAAATTATA
>JBAMHX010000025.1:13801427-13815964 GCA_037177515.1 Pseudomugil tenellus | reverse complement strand
TGTTTGCCATTGCTTTATTATTTGCCTTTAATTGAGTATTCGCCATCTTTCTTTTTTCTCTGTTTGTTCAAAATTTTCTTTTTTTGTTGTTCGAAATAAAATTTAAATCAAATAAAATCAATCAATGTTTTGATTGGCTTTAAACTAGCTGTTTTGGGTTTATTCTACAAAACCAAAACTTATATATTTTATTACATTTATATTTATACAGATGATCTAACTGAGATCCAATATCTCACTTTCAAAATAGACCTGTATCAGATTAAAATACAATTATAACAAACGATAGAATCAGATACTTAGTATGCAGGATGCTAGAAACAGTAACCATTTAAAAGCGTCAAGTTTACAATGATTTCCCTCAGTCACTTGTAAGTCTTTTAAAATCTGCTGCAAAATTTAGTCCATTACTAAAGGAAGGCAAAGAGAGAACAAGAAAAAAGGGACAGAGTAGAAAATATGATCAGAGTCATATCAGGACTTTCTTTTACTGGCCGAAGAGATGTCCCTATTACAAGAGGGATAGAACATGAATCTCAGATTAGTTAAGGCGTCACTGAGAAAACCTGTCAGATCCATCTCAGTGCGTCATTTAGAGAGTGTAATTTAACCTTCAGCAGTAATAATGTGTTAATTTAAAGATGCGTAAACGAAAACCCTGTAGATGTGTCGTCCTATCTAGCCATGTCATATGTAACCTGGACATTATTATTGGCAGATGAACCGAATCTTAAGTGGGAGGTAGATAGTTGGTTATAAAGACAAATTCAATCCTTGAATTGTGCCTTAAATGACTCTTAAATCAGCCATCTTTACAAAACAGCATTGGGAGTATCTCCAAGGTTGACATATTACTTCCTCAAACCATTCACATTTTCTGTGTGAGAATTTCTAGCCAAATAAACACTAGAAACACCAGGAAAATTGACATTCTGAAATAGAGCTATGTGATTGGAAGGAGTAATGAATCTTTGTAGAATCTTTTTTGTGAAACTGCAATGTTTTGTGCTACATAGGTACCTATTCCATGATTAGTAACAAGATCAGGTTCATTGGACACTGTAAAGGCTTAGCTACATGGGAATGAACTTTACAATCCCTCTCCCCAAGCACTTAATTCTCTCTCTTTTCCTCTCTCTGTCTGTTTATCTCCCTTTCTCTCTGTTTCCGTTTCTCTCTCTGTCTTTCTTTCTGTACAGCCTAGCCATCTTTGCTTCACATTATGCCAGCAACACTAAGACTTTAACTCAATATGATTCCCCAGAGTGTGTAATCCTCTTCTTCCCAAGAGACATTCCAGAGCACCATCCCAAGAGTGCCATAAGGGAAAGGCTGTAATCCAACACAGGTTCATGAAATCCTGTGATCTGACATTTTGTAATCACAAGGGGGAGGTCTGGTTATCATTGTAACAAGGTGCTCCAATGGCACTGTTTCCTCTAGTAACTTTCCTCTCTGGTGCCAAGTTAACTCCTTATCAGAGCCCATGAGTGCTGCTGTAGCTCAGAGTATACCCACATCCACTAGAAAAGTACAAATTTCAGTGTCTCCCACTGGCCAAGTTCTTCTTATCATACTATACCTCGGAAGGAAACTACTCAGAAGATCAAGAAGTAAAGAACAAGACTGGAACAATATTAGTCTTTGAAAATGCTTAATTTAAAGTCACTGAATAAAAAACTATATATACTCGAGTTAAACAATGTAGAAAAAATTGTGCATTTTATGTATTTGTTTTATTTTCATTTCTGATAGAATTCTTGACTAAATCATAGTGTGTGCAGTAAATAGAGTGTGATGCAAGATTTTTATATACTTGACATTAAACACTTCTACAAACAAGATGATTACAAGTGATTAAAGACACTGAACGAATAACTTTAAAATGCATTAATTTTTTTGCAGGTAGATGTTAATGGTTTTTGTTTCTTTGTTTGTTTTTTGTCTCAGTAAAAGTTCACAGCCTTGCACAAGAGTAAACAAAGCAGCATAAAAGCCCTTTTCATAATCCTCTCTGTCCACACTGGGGACTCCATTGGAACGGTGTCTTGCAACATCTGGCTACAGCTTAACCTTCCCCTCCTGCTCCCATGAGCCCAAGGGCGCACAGCACTCACACATACACACACACACACAAATACACACATGTATATATACATATCCACACACATGCCTCCTGGGTGTGATGCACACTGACTACAAAGTGGTTTTACACTGTGACTGCGTGCCTTGCCACATTGTGTGTATGTGTTTGTGTGCCTGTGCCTGTGTATCTCCTGATGGTACACAGTCTGTGTAGTGAAGCCAGTCTTTAGACACCAAGCCGTCACAGGCTGTGCTGTGTGCTGCCTGATAGTCCAGCATCATCACATCCCCACCGTTCTTCCTGTTCACTCCAGTCCAGGAAGCAGAACACAGCCGCTGCTGCACCAATGCCCGCTGGTGGCTGTTCCTAAGAGATCGCATAGACCAGGAGTTGAAGGGTGAAAAATGGCTAACACTTCAGTTGAACATCCTTTGTTGACATTCTTTCAACACTGTACCACCGTGACTGTTGTTGATAACTTCAATATTCAGTTTATATTTCCTTTGGACTATTTCTGCATGGCACTTCTGCAACATCATGCCACATAGTCAGACACTTTACTTGCTAATATATGATATTTTGACATTTCATACAGTGCTTTTTCATGTTTCGCCTACATGAAATTTTGACTTCTTGGTAAAAAAGTGTAAAGAAGTTTTAAACTGGTTTCTGTACATTAAATAAAAGTTATGGAGAGAGCAAAAAGAATCTTGCAAGTTTTCTCACTGTCCTTCTAGAAGCACCAAAAATGAACACAATAAAACAGAAAATCTACAAGAATACATTGACACTCTACTTATGCCTCTGTTGTGTTTTATGTGATGGGTGTAATTTCAGTGCAAAGCTTAGAATAGCAGGCCAGGGTAAAGAATGGTACAGCTGGTTGTTTTTATGCACCTCTCACTTTGCTCTTTCACACTGCTTGCACATCTATTTCATCCTGTTGTGCTTTTAAATAATCAATACACCCTGCAGGCTGACACATTTAATACACCTTGAAGACTAAATGACACACAAGATATGCTTTGAATGTTTGTATATGGAGAAAAACACAGGGAAGGGAACATTAGCTCTGTTTGAGGCTATTACAATGTGTCTGACTTAAATACACCACACGACCACAGAAAAAAGTCTCCACCTAGATTTAACTAAACAAATGGGCACAAGTAAGCCCAATTGATGCAATGAGTAGCTTCTCATGTCCAAGCAACCAACAAAGAAACATCCCGTGATCATGATCTTAGTCTGTTTTAAGGGTCAATTCACTAGCATGCATTAGAGAAAGCATTTAAAGAGATTGCAGACACTAGAAAAAGTGTAAGTAAGTGTAAGAGTAAAAAGTGTTCAAAATTATCAGAAATTGAAAGGATGGTGTTGAACCATCATCTTCGAGGAAGAAATATGATTGAAAAAAAATCCAGAAATCAGATTAAAGGCAATAGTAGAACTCAGGGATATGTTAACTAGTCAAAGTAAGAGCATTTTTGCATGCACAATACAAAGGGAACACAAGGGACTGAACTGCTGTGGTGCCATAAGAAAACTGCTAATCAGACTGACTTATCCAAGAAGGTTTAAATTTCCCAAGAAGCATGAAGATCAGACTCTGGAGCAGTAGGTCATGTGGTCTGAGTCCAGATTTTACCTGTTCCAGAGTGACAAGTGCAAGGTAAGAAGAGAGGCAGATAAAAAGATGTACCTATCATGCCTAGTGCCTACTGTACAAGCGTGTGGGGCAGTGCCATGATCTAGGGTTGCTGCATTTGGTCATGTCTAGATTCAGCAACATCATTTGTCCAAAGAGGGAGGTCAGCTGACTTACTGAATGTAATAAATAACAACATTATTCTGTTAATGGATTTTTCCTTCCTTGGTGGCATGAACATATTCTAAGATGAAGAAACCGGGATATGTGGGGCTCAAATTGTGAAAGAGTGGTAGAGGGAGCACAAAACATCATTTTTACACATTGATTGGACACCACACAATCAAGAACCTAACTCATTGAAAATCTTTGGGATGTGCTGGAAAAGGTTGTGCACATTGGTTGAACTTTCCCATCATTAATACAAGATCTTGAAAAAATGAATTCAACACTGAATAGAAATAAATCTTGAGAAACAGGAGAAATGATGTCATAGCAAGAGCACATTGTAATCAAAGCTAAAGTTTTCCAACAACAGCAGAATATTAGTGTGTGTGACCTTTTTATTTGCTGGCAACCAAATTATTTTTAGTCAGACAGTGCACATGCATTACATTGTGGATCCAAAAATTCTGGGATATTAATGAAAACAAAGCAGAATCCTAATCAGCAAGTGAAGCATGATCGTGGCCTGTAGTGCATTGAGAAGATTTCTGTTACTCTCAAAGTCATTGGGATTCAGAATGCACAAAGAAGCTGTAAACAGGTAGGCATCCGCCTAAGGCTGTTGCTGCTTACATATCCTGTAAAATAATCATCAAGTCTCAGTAGAATGGTTTGTTCTCCTTGACCTCTTGCCCTTATTCACATTAGCTGACTTCCGGTTATATGAGTGAAATGGCTCAACTGCTTAATAAAAACTTCCTCTGCACTTTAAAGGTTTAGGTGATTTCACATGTGAAATCAAACTATCACAAATTCATAAGAAAAAAAACTAACCAATATAGGCTCTTTCAATACATTTTCTAATGTAGAAGGAATCACATTTTGATCATTTCCGATCTGCTTGATCTGCAAAACAGGCCATCAATAGTTATTTTTAAACATTCTTTGAGTGTTGGGCTTTCTGGTGTAAACAAGGGACAATATTATTTATTATTAATTATTTATGTATTAATTATAATATTAATATCATTGGTTCAAAATAAAAATGTCGAATTTCACAAATTAATGCACACACACACACAAAAGCAGTTCTAGTGGCAGTGTGAAATCGTCTCTCCCACACTGCAATTGTATGTGTATTATAATGTAAATTCTCAATAATTCCATTATATGTACCTCTGTGCAGCAGATAAGAACAGTGGAGCTGTTCTTATCGAGTCAACTCCTCTCAAGTACAGTTTTATCTGTGAGGCCAGAGCAGACTGAAGAGGTGGGGGGGGTTACTCTTATTTAATTAATCATTTCAGTGTAAGCAGTTATCTTTTTAAAGTTTCACTACTCTTGAATATCTGGCTCTGCAACTCAAGGCCTCATACAGTCATGTTTCTAAACATTTACAGGCTGCCTGGATACCATGGAGCATTTTGTATTGATTTTAGTGAACTGCTGTCTATAATTTGTGTTGATTCTGACTGTGTAATTATTACTGGTGATTTTAACATTTATATTGACAAACCTCAGGACAAAGGAACTAAAGACCTAAGTAAGAGTCTGGACAATTTTGGGCTGACTCAGCATTTAACACAGCAAACACAGACTAAAGGACACACTTTAAATATGCTTATTTCAAAGGGACTGGACATTTCCGAGGTTTCTGTGTGTGATGTGGGACTGTCTGATCATTACTGTGCTTTCTTCCAGTGTAGGATTCCTGCTCACACAAACATTTCCACAGAGATAATCACAAAACTATGTATAACTGAAAACACAACTAAGTTGTTTAACCAGGCCTTCTTGTTAACACCTAGCCTATCAGAGGGTTCAGTCAATGAGTTTGTCACTAGTTTCAATGCTAAAGTGTCCGATATTATGGATGCTATTGCTCCCACTAAGGTAAAGGTTGTCTCTGGAAGGAAAAAGTCTACATGGAGAAACTCCACACTGGTGAAAATGAAAAAAGAGAGTGTCGGAAAGCCAAGCGAAGATGGAGACTATACAAGTTCATTATGACACGTATAAAGAGAAACTACATTCCGATAATTTACAACTGAGGAATGCAGGAAAGTCCTATGTCTCCGATATATTATTAGCGGACACTGTCATAATGCTTGGGTCTTATTTGCTACAGTGGCCCTGCCCACCTGGAAGCAGAAAGTACTATTTTAAAGCCTAAATGACCTGATGTTAAGACTATAATAACCTGATATGAATTCTGGCTGCTGTGAGGCTGAGAGAAGCGGGGGAGGCGGCCCGCCAGGGGATGCATAGTCTGAGCAGCGTCGTAGGTACGAGGGCCTCCAACGCTGCTTGTGGCTTTAATTCTTATTACCTTTCTCTCCTTGTCACCACATAAAAGACTGGTAAACAAGATTTCTAATCAGCACAACACTGGTTGTCTTTCATGATCCAAAGGTTTTGGATACAGTTTAATATTTTTTGTCAAGTTTTTTAAAAAAATATATACAATTAGTGTTATCGATACAAAGTTTGTATGTGAACTTCATACAATTAGGTTGTATTGTTATCTCAAAGTTATAGGTTACTCCTTACATCACTAATAAAGTAAAAAAGCTAAAACATACACACACACACACACACACACACACATATATATATATATATATATATATAGCCCACCTGAATCATATAAATGACTTGTTAGCAGCTCTTGGGTGACATGTGCATGAGGAAATTTAGCTGTTTGATTAAGATAAGATGGAAGGGTTTCATTTAAAAGTTGCAGGATAGTAGCCCTTGAGGACTAGATGATGGCACACCGGCTGTAGAGTACTGCTCTTCAGCAAACACAGTGCATTATGGGCTACATTTCTTTTTATCTTTACCCCCACTCTTCTCCATTGTTTTCTTGCTGGAGAATTTTTTAAGGAGGGATGTTTGCAAAAGAAGGCAGTGAATCACACTGGAAATCAACACGGAGAGACTGTGTGTGACATCGTGTTTTACTCAAGATGAAATCACTCTATTTCACATTAGAAAGTTTCCTTTAATCCAAAAATGATTAAGTTTTTTTTTGTCGCCCCTTTAACACACAAAAAAACAACTCCTTAAGTATTTTCTGTGAGTTCAGTATAAAGGTGGAAATTGTGATGTTGAAGTCATGCTGTGTCTTTGTTTTGTAGGACAGCATGGGTCAGCAAGCTAAACAGATCCGTACCCAGGTTAAGAAAAACACAGTCAAGGACAAATTCAAAGTTGCGCAGAATTACCTGCAAAGAATCCGTTTCCTCGCCGATGAGGTACTAATTCAATTTTATGTTATGCAAAACTGAACCAAATGTAATGAAGGAGTCATGTTTCTAAACCTGCTTAGGTAAAATAAGTAGGAAAAGGACCAAAAAACACCTTTTTTTCATTTTTTTTTTTCATTCAGCCTCAGCACAGCATTCCAGATGTTTTTATCTGGATGATAAGCAACAACAAGCGTATTGCTTACGCACGGATTCCTTCCAAAGACATCCTCTACTCCATCGTGGATGAAGAAACTGGAAAGGACTGTGGAAAAGTCAAAGCTGTCTTCCTCAAGGTACTGTCCTCCATACCTTCCATACCTTAACCTTTCTCTGACTCATAACTAGTTTGCTTGTTGGTGTAATATTCTGATTTACATTTATTGAATTGCACCTGAATGTATCACTGCAAGGCATTGTGGGTAATGACTGCTAAAGTTCTGATAATAAAGCAGAGATTTAGCTTAGCACGTCTTCGTAGCTTCATCCTTATGCACAGCTGAGCAAATATGGCAAAAGACAGTTGGACACTTGAGAAACCAGCAATCATTTAAACAATGAAATAAACAGAATTAATGAATAGTAAAAATAAAAAATACAGTATTTGAAATGTATAATGGTGAATAGTTTTGCACATTTTGGTGGATATTTAAAATGTATAGCCTTGGCAGTGATGCAACATTGTTTTAATGATGCTAAAAAGCTGAAACACAGGGACTCATGGATGCATATCTTACAAATAAATCTACTGTTTCTTTCTTTTTTATTTGAAGAGTAAATGCATATGTTTTGGCTCCAGAAAGTGTTTCACATCTTTTATACCTGCTGTAACCTGTCTGCAGCTGCCTGGAAAGAAAGGGTTTGGTCCTGCAGGCTGGATGGTTCAGGCTAAGCTGGAACTGTATCTGTGGCTGGGCCTCAACAAGCAGCGGAAGGATTTCCTTGGTGGACTCCCAAATGGTTTTGAAGAGATTAAAGCCTCACAAACAGGTCCTAGTCTTCACTCCATCCCCCCAGTCTGCCTTGTCTACAACAGTAAGTACATCTTATTGTGAGCATAGCTGTGTGGCTGATTCAGACTATTAGCAGTTCTGTGTGTCAATCAATACTTCCAAGCATGATCATTCATTGATGCCTAATATGTGATGGCAGGATTATTGAAGCTTCCTGTACTGTCTGTATAATCTACATGACAAGAAGCTTCTACAAGCTTGTGTTTATTTTCTTTTATGTTTTCTCTTGATATGCAAGTTTCACTAATGATGGGCAAAACACAAATAAAGTCACTTAAAAGTCAACATTTAACTGCTATTGATCAATTTTCTTTGCAAGTGTTAACTTGTCTGTATGTGTGTGCCCAACAGTGAAGCAGGTGTTTCAGCTGAGAGCACATATGTACCAGGCGCGCAGTCTGTTCGCAGCAGATAGCAGTGGGCTTTCAGACCCCTTTGCTCGGGTCTTCTTCTCCACACACAGCCAAGTTACTGAGGTAACGGGATGTGTACATGTGTGTTACCTGTTTTTTGGATGTGTAAGTGAATGTAAACTGCATTAATGTGTGCGTACCATAGGTTCTGAGTGAGACTCTTTGTCCCACGTGGGACCAGCTGCTGGTGTTTGATGATGTTGAGCTGTTCGGGGAGGCCAGTGAGCTGAGAGACGACCCTCCAATCATTGTGGTTGAGCTCTACGACCAGGACACCGTGGTAGGATCCAGTGAAACACTGCAGCATGTAGAAAGTACTTGTTGAACAGTTTGAGTGTGAGCGATTAAAGACAAACTTGCTTTGCTTTTCCATCCTTTATGTTCTGTCTGTCTTTTCCACCCTACCCTTCACAGAGTATAAAAAACTTTGTTTCACAGTTATTTATTTTTTTATAGACACATTTGCATGCACCATCTCCCCTCTGCAACTGCTACTTTAAAGTGTTAATGATGAAACTTCCTCAGATTTTTTTTCCTTATAAATGATTCTTTCTTTTGTAATCTCCAACCACTTTGAACAACATTGACACCAAGTGGTTATTTTTGGAACTGCATTCCCCACATCCATGTCTAACCTCCCCTTGCCTTATCGTTTCACTGCCCTGGCTTGTGGTTGTCACTCATTGTGGTGCACAGGGTAAAGCGGAGTTCATAGGTCGGACATTTGCAAAGCCCACAATCAAGATGTGTGACGAGCATTACAGCCCCCCCAGGTTCCCCCCACAGCTTGAGTACTACCAGATATACAGAGGGAATTGCACTGCTGGGGAGCTACTAGCAGCCTTTGAGCTACTACAGGTAACACATTACAGCATTCATGAATATGTGGATTTGTTTTTTCTACAAGTGGATGAAAATACATTTGTTTTGACCTCCATGTGTTACAATAGCAGCACTTCTTTATGCCTGCCTTCTGTACATTTAAAACTCAGTTTGTGTTCCTCTTTTCCATCTTTTCTCTTGTTATTTTGTGAATTGGGCTTTCTAGTCCTTACATTACTACACATGAACTCTTTCTTTAATGATATAGAAATAATTTTTCATGTTTTGTCTCCATTTATCTTCTTCACCTCTGCTTCACTTCATATTTCTTCCCCTTTTAAACCCTTTTTACTTATCTTTGTGCTGCTACCAACAGATACCCTTTGATGCTGAGGAGATCAGGCGTGCTCTTATTGCTGTCCATAACTTTGCTGTTCCACAAATAAAGGTTTCCCTTTCATCCTCCTTTCATCCCACTTTGTCGTTCTCCTATGCGATGCTCTTTTTTTAATCTGCTAAATGTTTCATTTTTCTGTATCTTGCTACATGAAACAAATCTACAATTAACAGAAATATTAGGATTGTAGGAAATAAATGTGATGATGTGCTCCTAGATTTGTCATCTTGGTTTCTTGTGTTAGATCGGTCGAGGAGGCAGGGCTGACCTCCCCCCACTCGAAGGACCAACAGACTCAGAGCGTGGACCCATCCTGCCGGTGCCACTGGGTATCCGACCTGTTCTGAGTCGCTACCGCATAGAGGTTTTGTTCTGGGGATTAAGGGACCTGAAGAGGATCAACTTAGCTCAGGTGGATCGACCCCGTGTAGACATCGAGTGTGCGGGTCGTGGGGTTCAATCAGCCCTGATTCAGAACTACAAGAAGAATCCCAACTTCAGCACTCTGGTCAAATGGTTTGAAGTCGTAAGTGCACAAGTCAATTTTATATTTATTCTCCTAGAAAGCTGTGTTTGAAGTTATATTATACCACTACTATTATTCTACTCACATCAGCTCTGCGGAACAGAAAGGCTTATTTCAAGTAAGGCAGATAACGAAGCTAAACACCATTTAATCTGTAATCCATTCCTGGATTATTATAAAGCTATTTCTATTAGGGGTCATTAGACTTCGATTTCTCATCTGCAGCTGGTCTATAATGGTGCTACTAGTGTCTTAATTAGAGTGCACAGGTGTGAGTAGCACATTCCCGTTTTGTCTTCTCTTCACTGTGCACTAAAGACTTCATTTAAAAATGTTCATTTTAGCTTACTGTCACAATAATCGTGCTCCTACATACCTGTCAGATGGGCTTCAGCCTTATGTCTGTTTGCAGTCCCTAAAGTCTCCTGAGCAACTCTCCTTGGTTGTCCTGTGACAAGACTCAAGCTCATGGGAGATTTAGTGGTGGAACCTAAACTCTGGAACAAGTTGCCTTTAAATATCAGAGATGTCATTGCAAATCTCTGAAAAACACTTTTATTTTTTACATGTTTATGGTACTTTTTGTAATGTACTTTTTCTATGTATGTATATATGTGCTTATGTATATTCATAAATTCTTATTGTGGATTTTATTTTGTAGTTGTATATACAAATGCTGTTTGTTTTAAATGTGCATTATAAAGAAATTGTAATGAATTTGAAAGAAATCACTATATTTTTGCTTTTCACATTTCCTGCCACAGGACCTTCCAGAAAATGAGTTACTTCATCCCCCACTTAATATCCGGGTGGTGGACTGCAGAGCATTCGGCCGCTACATCCTGGTGGGGTCGCATGCAGTTACCACCCTGAGACGTTTTATCTACAGTCCGCCAGATAAGACCGCCAATAACTGGGCCACTGCAGGTGCTACACTCCACAGTCTGATGGAATATTTTCATTCATTACTGATGAGTTGTATGATAAGTTGGTCTAGCTTCTTAGGAAGATCTCACTGCTGTTGCAAAAGAGCTTCAAACTGAAAGCCATCAACACTGTTATGGGCATTATGAGTGATGTAGGAACCTCTATGTAATAAAGCCATTATGTGAAGTGAAATTAATCCTTAATCACTCTGAGACATCAGAATGAGATGATAATCAGCTGACTGTGAGTAGCTTTGCGAGGTAGTACACATAGAAGCTATTCTTCCGTCAGCCTATTTGTTGATATTTAGCTGGTTTTAGGCTTTATTATTGCTTAAATTCTAATATGATGGCAAATAAGTGTAAAAAAAAGGTACATTTACCTACTTTTCATCTAGAAGTGGGTAAATGCAAACATATTTCTTCTCTCTGGTCCCTGAAAAAGACTTGTTCTACCTTATTAACTGCCAATTTCTCTGCTTACTCTTTGCCCTGACTACCTATCTACATCCTTTTCCCATCTTTTCTTCTCTTCCATTTCCGTGGCTGTCGTTTCCTTCCCTGTACCTGCTGCTGCTGTCTTTAACCTTCGGCTTCACCCAGCTAAGCTAATGAATGGCTACATGGTCCTAACCAATGGCAGCTCCCAGCCTCGCTCCTCACCCAGCCTTTCTTCCCGCACCTTCTCTCGCCCCGCAGGTGACATCATTGTCAACTTGGACTCAGACCCTCCCATCCGAAAAATGGACACAGTGGTCAAGTTAGATGCCGTAAGCTTCTGATGGCTTTTTCTTCGACTGTGTGTTTACATTGTATATAATACTGTCTGTATATTTAGATTTTGTAGCCCTGCTTTATGTCCAGCCCTTTTTACTGTGCCTGCTTCTTTACATGTCCCTCTCATGCCTGCACTGTCCAGTGTGCGTATTAATCCTTGTGTTGTTTCATGTAATACCCTCTGTCGTAGATGTCTGATGCTGTTGTGAAAGTTGACATGGTGAGTAAACCTTAGATGATATTTGTCAGTTAATATGTACAGATGTGCGCTGATGAATGAAACGTGAGATTCTTTTTTACAGCTTTAGCATCTGTGTCTTTTTCAACAGACTGAGGATGAGAGTGACAAAGAAAAAGAGAAGAAGAAGAAAAAGAAGAAGAAGAAGGGTGCCGTGGAGGACGAGGATGAGACAGATGAGAGAGTGCTAGACTGGTGGTCCAAATATTTTGCTTCAATAGAGACGCTGAAGGAGGTTCTATATAGTTTATATGTTCTTTTCTACATGAGGATTTCTTCTGCACTTTAAATCCTTTTTAATGGGGGATTTTCTTGTCTGGTCTGTCAGACCCTCAGAGCCCAGGAGGCAGCTCAGGCAGAAGCAGAGGAGAGAGAAGACCTTGAAATAGCTGCAGAGATGGCAGGTACTGAACTCTAAAAAAATGAACATGACCCTCTCTTTCTGATCATTTTATATTTTAAAGAATTATAATGCTAATGTGGTCTCAACAGGTATTATGCAAATGTCTACATAACCTTAATCTCTTCATTCCATGTATCCATGTTTTATTTGTGCATCCAAAGCATAGACTGTTTATATAAATGGTCCAAACATTGAAAATTGTGATATTCAGAACCATGTTTTACACATTACCATGACCTTCAAGCTCTGCAACCCAGATAAAAGTTAACCTGCTGAAATATACTGAATGAACTGATGCCTGCATGTTTGACCAGAAGATTCCAACTTGATTTACAGACCTGTCAGCTTTCATAAAACACACTGTCGTGTTGCATTCAGTCGTCTTCATATCTCCAACCCTGCCTTGTTCACTTCCATTCACCCTTCTGATAAGATATCCAACATGATGATCATCTTCTGAGAGGCTCCAAACTGAAGGAGAAGAGCAAAGAGAAGAAAAGTGGGAAGGTTAAGAAGAGGGGTCAGACTACAGAGGGATCAGAAAAACGACCAGTTAAAGCAAAAGTGGATGAGCTGGTGGTGAGTGTGTTATGAAACACAGTTGATCATAGGGCTTCTCGACTATGGCAAAACTTAAAATCACGATTATATTAACTGAAATTGAGATCTTGATTATTTAACACAATTATCCATTAACTTTGATAACATGAATTTATTCCCCAGCCATTAAGTTCCCGCCACACTTAACTGCTGGATTAAAAGGCTTCTGGAAAGGCTAGAAATGTCCCGAGCTCAGCTTAGTTTGCTCAAACAGTTTGCTACAGTTAGCAATTAACTGCATCAAGTGTTTTTGTGAGGTTCTTGAAATATTCCACAAAGTACCGACGCTGTTCCAAAGGTTAACAGGTGCCTCCCAGATAGTCAATGTGATGCTGGTCCTGCTTTTGGCTGAGTTCTGGGATCTGGGCTTGTCAAGTTACTTTCAGTTGAAACAGGCAACTCGCTTAAATTGCTACTGAAAAAACTAATTGCGAAGGTTCAAATAATTGAACTATTTTATTTTTATGATTGTTGAAAACCCAGATTGTAATTGAGATTGAAATTCGATTAATTGCCCAGCCCTAGTTGATCAAAGCTATTTAGCACACAACAGTGAACCAGTGAACTCTTTTTTTTTTGTACTGGCTGATTTATGCAGGTTTACAACAAGGAACTGGAGAGCGAGTTTGGCAGTTTTGAAGACTGGCTCCATTCGTTCAACTTGTATAGGGGAAAGGCTGGCGATGACGACGAACATGCTCTGGATGATGACAGGATTGTTGGCAGATTTAAGGTTGGAAGACAATGTTGAAAGGGTACAATAGCTAACAGGTAATATCTTATATACACACGCTTTTTTTTTTTTTTTTGTGAAATCCAGGGATCCTTATGTATGTACAAGCTACCTCTGTCTGAGGAGATCACAAGAGAGGCAGGATATGATCCGAATATGGGGATGTTCCAGAGCATTCCACATAATGATCCGATCAACGTCCTTGTCCGTGTCTATGTGGTCAGGGTGGGTGATATCTTGATGATATAGTCAATATAACAGTAACAAATAATAAGAAGATATAACATTTGAAATCAATGTTTTAATCTTCTTTCAGGCCACTGACCTTCATCCCGCTGATATCAACGGTAAGGCTGATCCATACATCGTCATAAAGCTAGGCAAGTCAGAGGTCAAGGACAAAGAGAACTACATCTCCAAGCAGCTCAATCCTGTGTTCGGCAAGTGAGTTCAGAAAATGCTGCTCTTTATTTGTACAACTGAATTTGTATAACTTTTGGAAGTGGTGTTCATAGTCATTCTGCCATGAAACTTACAGGAAGTCC
>JBAMHX010000025.1:13752679-13768783 GCA_037177515.1 Pseudomugil tenellus | reverse complement strand
ATATTCGTTTCTAAAAAACAAAGAAGCCGACCTTAAACAACTAGTCAGGATTGCTTTCAATAAGCTTTGTCCCATGACTTGTGCGTCACATGGTGTTACAGAGATACTTCGGGCCGAATTTACTAAGATGTCATTTTGTGTGTACTAATTAGCCTGTTTCATCTAGAATTTAGCGTGTGAGTACGTGATCTACTAAGATTGCTCACGCAAATGACAGCGGGTGCAAAGTGTTGGAGACACGCTTATTTAAATTAGGATTTAGTGTGTGTCACGATGGTTTTCATGATGACAACTTTACAAAACCGCAAGCGAAAATACAAGTTTGATCAGATGGAATTAGAGGTGTTGATGGAAAAAGCCAATAAAATGTCCAAAGAGCTACAGCAAAAAAATGTGGAAGATGCAAACCCTTTTACTCACCGTTAGTAGATCACTTTGTAGTTTTTTTAGCGTGTGCATTGTGTTTGCAGGTGTTCAAGTACACACAAACCTTTAGTAAATCTGACCCCATATGTTTTATTTGATTTAGTTCATTTGCATGCTTGCTGATGAGGAGTCTCTCACCTTTACTAAACAGAGATTAGGGCCTAAAATTGACCCCGGTAGACTTTTTTTTTTTTCTTTATATGCAAATGCACTCTGCAGGACAAGGACTATATTCTTTTTTGATTATTTATGATTGTTATTTTTATTCATTATGGGCACGTGTAGATTTCAAAGATTAGTTTGTTGAAAGCCCCAAATCAGATGCTCGAGGGTCGGTATCCTGCAGGTACTGAATACCTGCAGGATACCGACCTCTGGACTTTGGTTTTTAGAGTATCTCTATGTAACTTTCCAAACTAAGTATTTCTGTCTTCTCTGAAGGTATAAATGTCCCCAAGCTGACAACCTGTATCTGTGTGACACTGCAGCTGATTTTTCCTTTCTACATCATATTGCACACTAACAAGCTTACGTCGACACACTGACCGTTTTTAACGTGCACAGTGGAAATCATTGGATGAGGAAAGGACTAAAAAAAAAAGAAGAGAAACAAATTTAAAAAAAAATCAACCCAGGGCTCACCCCAGCTGTCCGGAAAGAGCTCACAGTACAGGTAGGATGCAAGATAGATGCAATCTCTGAGAAAATCTCTTACGTTCTGTAGCACCTCTTCAACTCCAAAACTGAACTAATCCAGTACTGTTCTCACCCTCAAGAAGTCCCGTCCTTGTCTTAGTCTGGAGAAGCACTTGGTAATCTTTACAGATGCTCCAGATAGCATATGTTTGGTCATAAGATAATGTTTCTATTTTACCTGTGCAGGTAGAGTCATAGTGTGCATGTGTGGAAAACTTCATGAAGCCAAAGTCTATATAAGGAATGAGAATCCCCAAACAAATGCTATAATAAGAACTACGTCAGCATCACCAGCAGGTTGAGGGCCTAGTAAATTAATTTCTCTGTTGGGATTAAGTTTATTTTTTCCCCAAATAAAAGACATTACTCCATCTTGTATACTCACAGAATCTTCCAAGTCAATACAAAGCGTTTTATCGTTCTCCATTTGGCCGTACAGTTCATTCAGGCCCTTATATGCCTTCTTGCAGTTTTTGCACAGCTCAGTGTGGTTTCCCTACATGGAATAAAACATTGATAAGAGTTAATTAAAGCAAATACAATCATCGTAGCCAAACGAATGCTACCACCTAGATCAGTCATACCTGTCTATACTTCTCAAAACAGGAAAGGGTTTGGTTGAGAACGGACAGAAACTTCAAAGTCCCATTGGACAAGTTCTTGAAGTCATTAGTGATGCACTCTGTTTAAGGGAAAAAAGGCATGTGTTAGGATGCACACAAATCTTTTTCACCTGTTTTCCCAAAGATTTTAAAATAATGTGTTTACTTATTAATAAGAAATAATTAAAAAGGAAAAGCGCAACAGTCAAATGCCACAGAAGAGAAAATGCTGAAACTGATTTAGAACAGAAAAAAATGTGTATTTTAATAGGTAACACCGACTAAAGACAAAAATTACCATTAGCTGGACAAAGTACACTGTCCAGATAATCAATACATGCTGTTGGTAGACAATCAATGATCAAAATCAGTAATCAAAACCAGGCTTTGCATATGTAGAGCAGAACTCAGCCTGAAAATGGTGAGGTCAGACAGCTCATCAGGTTTGAGGATCCAGCACTAAGTCTACTTCATGAGTTAGCTCTAGCTACCGGTAGTTACAAAAGAAAGAAGTGCAAGCTAGTTGGAGAAGCTAAATGAATATGCTGCTAGCTGTAAACTGTGTTGTTTATGACTGTGACAGCATGAAACCAGATTATCTAAACTTCGGTGTTTTGCCACTGATATTAAACTGTAACATATTTGGAATCAGTTCATGTAGAAAAACTTCTTTTCATCAAGAACAGCAACGAGAAAACGGGTATGCAGTCATTTAAAAAAGCCTCATAAAAACTTGGTTTTGGTTAATAAAGTAACCATTCATCTGTGACACATCACAGGGCATTTCTAAGAAAAGTCTTGCAGACAATAGAGCTTTCCTTCAGGCAGTTATCTGGAATTTAAATCCGCCTGTCCTGTTTGTTTATCAATATCTGTTAGGACGCTTTTACTGTATTTATACAAGCTTTCCCCCATTTTGTGAGGATAGTGAAAGCATTATTTGTCTTATGTTCTGTCACACACATAGTGGCACAATGTAGAGCTACTAACATGGCCTGAAATTACCTGTAAATACAGATGGGTTGCATAAATATTATCAAAAAATAAATTAAAATAAACTATTTCTGAAAAAAAAACTACTGGTTTAAAAAGACATTTTACTATGGTGGGTCTATTGATTCTTTGTGCTTGATTCTGTCAGCACCAGATCCAGATCTTGCCACTCGAGTTAATCAGTTGGCATTTTATTTTCAGAAACGTTTTAGTTAAACTATCTAAATAAAATAAATCATTTTTCATTTACATAAACAAAAAAAGATATTAAGTGGATACTCTAAATGTTTTAAAAGTCACAATTGCATCAGTGACTCGCTTGTTAGAATCACTATGATCGATTAATAAAGAGGTCTTTAGTAAATGAGACTGGTGTGAATGTTTTATTATTAGTATTTTTATTATATAGGTCACATTTCTATTAAGGCAGCTCTATTTCTTTTTAAATTAATGTGTGTATCCATGACTGACTTACGTGCACAGTCTGATTTGATCCAGATGTCTTCCAGGTTGCTGTACAGCAGGTAAACCAACATGAGCCGATCACTGTGCAGAAGGCTGTAGCTGCAGCTCACATTGCCAGGACCCACCTGAAAACATGCATGGACAGCATCACGCGCTCAGTTACTTTCCATGCAAACACATCTACTCTATTCAGATTAAACAGATCAGTTAAAGTGCTTCACACAACTTCTTATTTCAGGACGGAAAAAAAGCTGCGTTTCCTCAAATTTCTCACTCACACCACAAGACTCGTGACATGACAGTCTAAACCATTGACAATATATATTAGGTCTAAATACGGCCTGTAATCTGAGCAAGTCTATTCATTAGTAAATATATATGTATAGACTCCTCGATTTAAATTTGAAAACAGAAAAGGTACTTTGAGTTTATCGCCTACCTGGTCGGATGAAATGTTTTTGTATATGTCAACGAGGCTGCCATAACTCGAATAGCAGTTCTGGCAGACTTTGACAGGGCGGGCAGCAGGTACCAGACAGTTCACATAAGTTACATATCGCTGCCCAAATATGTGGAGCAGCTCGCTGCAGTACTCGTTTATCTCAAGATCCTCTGGAAAGGAAGAGAGCAGATTCAGGGGTAATAAAGAGTCCACAACAGGCTTGAACACCAGAGGGTTGACCACAGCAGCAACAGCACCCGAAGACGGAACTGGCTTCTGTGTTTCGGTTGTATCTAAAGATGGAAGGTTTTCCACGAAACTACCTACAAGCGAAAAATTATTTATCAACAAAAGTATAAAAATCAGACTGTACGTATGAGGCGACATGACTGAAAACGAAGAGAACAAACGGCTCCGCTTTGCCTTTCACCCCCAAACAACCCATGACTTCCTCATTTCCGATTGACGACGTGATCATGTGACTGTGGTGCAAATCTCGCGAGAGTACCGCATAATATTTTTTAAATTATAATTTTCTTTAATTTTATAAGCATCATACAATATAATACAATGCAGTATAAAACAGAACAATACGTACGCCGGGGATTTATAGTTTCTTAGGAGCAACTTTGACATAAATATTAAATATCATGAACACACAGATCAATAGTCAGGTTGGCTCAAAGGGTAGATTGTGTTCAGTTGCACCTTTGAATAACATCATTAGTCTGTCGGGATTGCATTTTTAACTATGCTATATTTATTAATATGAAGGAAGACATCATACTTTTAAGACTAATTCTTTATATGTCATTATAGACCCGTCAGGATTAAATAATTAATTAACCAGGATTTTGTTGTGAGTAAACCAAGAGGGGTAAAATTAAGGATTTATTTTTGTATATTATCTCTTTATTGTTCCATATTTAGTATGTATCTGGGGAAAAGTTGTGTTTGTAAATTAGTGACCAGGAAAGAAGCATCTGTTTGTGATAATTTTTCCAATATTATAATTACAGAATAAAATAAAATTGAATCCTCCCATTTTAAAGAAAATGTAATTAGGCATAAAGTTCCAAACTGAAGATGGGTTATTAAAGAGTTGTTTGATACAATTTATTTTAAAAGTAATGTTCGCATGCATCTTTTCTTGTTGCTAATAGCAGTTTCGAGACATATTTTGTCACTGATTTATCCTAAATAAAATTGGTTGGGCAAAGTCTAAAAACATTTTAAATTTAGAGATGTCTTCTTGCTATTTGGGGTTATGATTAATCAATAAATAAAACTTATACGCCTAAGTATTGTTAGCCTATTTTATACAGATTTTTTTCAACATGATGTAGATACAATTTTAAAATGAAATACCGCTCCAGTAAGCGTTCAACAGGTTGCAGTAAAGGATTAGTCTGTTTCTTTTTGGATTCCCTGCTTTTTCATTGTGTCTACCTCAAACCTTGTTATATCTTAAATCTATAGTAATTCTATAGGCCTATACTAACAACCTTAGTCATCAAATATTTTAAGGAAACACGAATTTTAATCAAAGACAAACATCCAGATACATTATAGGCATACTCCAGACAAACTTCAGAATTATATTTAATCATTTACACTTTCTATCAAACCCAATCATTAGGTTTATATGGACTAAACATGTTTTTTTTGTTTGTTTGTTTTAATGAAGGTCATTTAACAAGTTACATTTTTTCCAGCTAACTGTATTTAAGCTGAAAATGAACATTTACATGATTATTCGACTTTATATCTCCATCTTTATAGGATCATTCTGACTTGTGGGGCACAACCACTACAGTTCTGGTGAGGTGTTAAGTGTACACGCCTGATGGAAAGAAATGGCCCTTTATTCCTGCTCTCCTCATTATTTGCGGATTCTTGACACCATACAATTTTGCAATGTGCACTCGGCACGAAGCAAATAATCACAGAGTCAAGGTAAACGATTTGGGCTCCAATCCTGATTGTGATAATTGTCAAAAACCCCCTCAAATCAAGCCACCGCAGTCAATGGTTGTTAATGTGAAATTAGTGGCTCTTGATAACTTGCGGGCCGCATCAATTCCGCAGTCATCAGAGCCTAATGAAAATAAGCGGGGAGAGAATGTTCACAGCATTAGTGGTCTATTCTAAAGCTGCGTTCAGCTCCCCTGATAATTCTGGCCCCTGATGCTCCTCTCGCTGCACATGGCACCGGCAGCTCATTAACTCTTCTTCTCCTGACCAGAGTTCACCTAATTGTTCAGATGTTCCCTGTCCTTTTATTTTTTTCCACAAAGTGGTAAGAATAGAAAATCCTCAGTCTTCAAATATACTCATATCAGCAAAAAAAAACACATTTTACCAAGTCATTCATAACCTTTCAGGATAGCAATGGTTTGTGTTTATTGATTTCTTTGAATCAAGTTTTGAATTTTCTTTAATCAGGATTATGAGATAAGTTCAAATCGGCATATCATCACTATCTCAGATGACCAGATGATGCATTCATTAGCATAGAAAATTCAAGAGGACAAATATCCCTAATTAGGACCAGGAAATTAAGGGACGTGATTATGAGAGCCCTCCAGGAGCCCCGCCTTACAGGCACCCATGATTTAAGGCTCAATATATAAATGAAAGTAGAAACTACTGGGCCGTGGATTAACTTGGGAATGGGAAGAGTGAAGATGGACAGCCCACAATAAGTCCAATAAGGAGCATTTCCAGTAACGGGTAGATGTGAAGAAGCAATATTTTGATCTTTTACTATTAAGGAGGCCATAACAATACAAAAACACCCAAAAGAGAAGTTTGGCAACATCCCAGTATAGGTAAAAAAAAACACAGAACTATTATCAACTCATTTTCACAAGATAAAATGCAGGACTTTCCTGATGAAACAAGATGGCTTTGTGAACAGTTGAACATACATCAGCCAACATTTAAATTCTTCACTTTAAAAGAGCAAATTAAAAAATCAGATCAAGATAAAGCAAAAGATAAGTGTTAGCATCAAAGTGGTGTTTTAGAGTTAGAAAAAAATACTTGTTTTGTGCCTCTGACAGAAATCTTTTAATGTTGAATCCTTCACAGCATGTTCCTGTATAGCCGAAGCAAGTGAAGGTAGCTTCATGTATGTAGTTTTATTTTTGAGAGCATCTTAATAATCTCAGAGGTCATCAGATTATTCATAAGAACAGAATGAAGATGTCACGTTTTGGACCTTTGGTGTTCTGTTTGTGGTTTCCTGTTTTATTTTGTAGTTCTTCCTTGTATTAATTTAAGCTTTACTTCCTGTTAATGAGTTTACCTGGTCGGATTTAGTTTTGTGTTCACCAGTGCCTCATTTTGTTTTTTATACTCCTCTTTTGGCTGGTTCTTTTGTTTTGGCTATGTTTTCTAAATGTTGTTTCTTTGCTCTCTGGGTTTTTTTTTTTAATTACTGCTGGTTCTGTTTTGTTAGAGTCTTAAGTTTAATCAAATCGAAATTTTACTGCATTCTACCTGCCTTTATCCTCCAATTGGGTCCACACACATCCTCGTGTCCATGACAGACGAAAGACGGACAATTCTGATACACAAGACTTTTATTTCTGCCTTTTGGCTTAATATTAAATGAACAACTATGAAATTGGATAAAGATTAAAATTGAAAAAAGGGCAAAAAGTTACAAATTATTTGTAGGAAGACCCTAAGCAAAGATTTTTACAAAGGGCAAAAAAATCACTTTAACACCGTATTATTTACAAATTCAGCATGTTAACTCTTCATCCATAAAACTTCAATTTTACGGGTAGTAGAAATATAAATTTGTAATGTGAAATAATTTTAATGTTACCTTAATCTGCTTGTGCTCTTATGCAGCAATAAAAATGTGATACAGGTCAAAACCCCCAATTGGCCCACATTGTATCTTGCAATGGTGATATAATGAATAAATGATAAAAATCTTTAGTACAATCATCAAGTTAATGCTTTTCTGTCAAATGATAAATTCACATTTTGAATATTTTATTTGGCATATTGACATAGTTTCAGAATAAGAGGTTTTGATATGACCCAGGTGAAGCTGGACAATCACAAAGAGGAGTTCAGCCTTAAACTTGGCTCTTGGCGTGGGGAGAGAAAATAGCTGTAAAGTTATGCAGAAGTTATTCTTCATCCTTTGGGCCGTCCCTAATCCGCCAAAAACCTCATTCTTTCATCGGAGAACTGTGCCTCCTTTCTTGTCCCCCCTTCTCTATACAACATAAAGTCAGACTGCATTTAATGGTTATGTCGGGATGGGAGAGGGGCTTTCTTCTTCCCCTTTTCTCCAGAATATTGCCCTTTTCGTCGTGTGAGTCTCCCAACCCGCAGGGACCCTCATATTCTTCCCTCAGCGTCTGACTCGCATCACAAACTAACCCTGATTTTCACCACTTTGCTGGGAATTGCGAGGAGTGATAATAGAGATTTCGCTTTCATTTTATACGCTTGACTTGGTTATTGTTACTTTTCTCTTCTCCCGTGATTCCCTCCTTTTCCAGGGATTAGCCCTGACTTCGCCCGCTACACTGGCCGCCGAAGTGCCCCTGAGCCCCAGGATGACAATTGATGCAGATCAAGGCAGGGCTTCTCTGTGCTGTTGGAAAGGGGGCTGAGCTGAGGCCTTTTCAAAGGCAGGAGTTTAGCATAGTGGATGCGCCTCAGTTTGCTATCAACCAAATTAACTGATTTCTAACTGCAGTTGTTGCTGTGTGGGAAATATGTATGTGGAAAATATTTTAAAAATTAACTTGTTTGTAATTATCTGGGAAAAAAGAGAATTCATCATGACACCAAGAAACTGATGTCATATTAAGAATGAGAATTGCATGGCTAGAAATTAGCTACAAAACAATGACAACTCTTCTTTTACTTTTACTTTTTCTTCTTCTTTTACTTCAACCACTACTATTGCTACTACTACTCCTAGTTCCTCCTCTTCTCCTCCTACTCCTTCCTATTATCCTATTATGCAGATATCCCCTCTGGGATAAAGAGAAAAAATTGCCTCTTAACATTTCCTTGTAAGTATATAATTATAGTATTTCAAATACTATAGGCCTAATGTGCCTTAAGAAGATTTGTGTAACTGTGAAAGAGAAAGTTCAGTCTGAGTTCCTCATGCAAAGGCGACATGAGATGCAGAAGCTCAGTCTGTTTGTTGGAGGTGCATGAACGAGAAGAAACTACTTTGCAGAGCTTTGTGTAGAGAGGAAGCATCAGCCATGGTACTTCATTCTGTGGAATAAAGCCCATGGATAATGCATATTGTTTAATTCATTGCCTTGGTGGTGACTGTAATGGCTCTGCTCCATATCTGCACAGCACTGAAAACATAATACTTACTTAAATTAAATAAAGGTACATAGTTTATTTGTATGTTTTTCTTGATTTTAAAACAATATACTTATATGTTTTATGTTCTTATTCTTCAACTTTGATGTGTGGATACAATGCGTAATTTTTAAATGATAAATAAGTAAACTATTGAAGATGAAGCCACTGGTTTATAAAGGTTTTTTCTTGTTTTCTTGTTTTAATTTGGTGGCTGAGAACACAAAACAACTGGAGAAAATTGTACAAAATGTCAAACCAGCCTTGATGAACATAGTCTTTTACTTTATTAACACGCAAAAGCAAATAAGAAAAAATAAATGTAAAAAAAGTTAGGCGTGTAGATGAATAAAGGTGGTAGTCAATAGCAGTCCAGCAGTTTTACTTGTATCTCTATCCAACCACTGCTGCAGTTTGAAAACAGGCTGTAGTTCTGTAGTCCATGTATTTGAGGTCTCCCCCAATCAGGCATCTCAGCGACTCTATGAGAAGTTCATCTTTGTGGACTGTATGTTGTGGACTCTACTGTGAGCCAGTTGGGTTGAGATCTCTTCTGGAAAACTCCAGTCTGTGCTCATATAGAAGGAGGATAATTACCAAACAGGCAGCCGACAGCAGGGACACAAAAGTGGCATTGACTTCCTCACTGCTGGTTGTCTCCAGGGGATGGTCCCGCTCCCTGCTCACCCTGCTCTCCCTGCTCACCCAGACCATCACTCCTGAGAGGGAGGACTACTTGTTCCATAACAAGACGCGAAACTGACTTCTTTCAGCTCCAGTGAACTGGACATAAACCCCGACTGACAACCTCCAGTGCCTAAACAGAACAGCGAAAGGACGGGTGGGCCGGGACAGAGGACAAGAGAGAGGTGGGGGCTACACAGGCTAACTAAATAAAGTTGTTATTTACTTTTAATCTTACATCTTACAGAAAAAGACAAAAGCCCCAGCTCCAATCCTCAGAAAAATTGCATGTAACTTGTAGATTTGGCCTCTTTGAACCTTTTTCACAGATGTTTGTAGTCTTTTGTCTGTTAAGATAATTTATGATTTCTCTCCACGGTCCTCTCAAAGCCAGCTTCCCCCCTCTCTGAGTTCAGTGTGTTACAGCAATGAAAGCACGACGTGCTGTAAATGTAATGGGCCGGGGGTGATTGTTTCTGACAAGCAACAAAACACATTGACCCTCCCCTCAAATTAGTCCCCTGGGAGGGGGTAGGGTGAGGGGTTCATGTCCCAGGAGACACATGGACACAACAGCATGCCAGCATATAGCAGAAGCATGCAACATTAAACTGCACTTTATAATGCGGCTTGGCTGTTTAAGGAAATGTCGTGCACTTCCTCTCATGTCGCTCAGGATTACGATCAACCAGTTGGGAAAGCAAAAAAATAAATGAATCAAAATAAATGTTTTTGTTTATTAAGAAAAACATTTCATGTAGTCAAATAGTTTCAAATGTGTCACTTAAAGCACATAAAAGATAAGAAGTCATAAGGTGAAAGAGACATTATTTTAACACTATGTCACCCTATTCAATAATAAAGTCAGGCAAACGACGCATATATTGTTCTTTTACTCAGAGAGGGTTTTATTTATACATAAAACACAATAAATGCACAATTTTTCCAACAAAAAAGTTGCACATCTCTCTTACTTATATTTGTTTCTCTGATAATTTAGGACAAGTAAGGTGAACTTCATCATAGTAAAATGATCAAACTGTAATTATTATTATCCTTTGAGATGAAAAAAGTTATTTGTTTCATTATATTTTATGTCGCTTCTTACAACATGCTTCAATTGTTGGACTTTATTTGTGAAAATTGTGTTTGAAAAAAAAGGGACATTTCCAAAAGTCTCCAGAACATTAAGTTAAACTAAAAAAGTGAGATATTTTAAGCATCATTAAAAAAAAAAAAAAAAAAACGATTTCATTACAGCTCCATGTTATCCAGCCATTTTATTCACAGTGAGCTGAGGTTGAATAGGCAGTTAGCTCGTCAGCTAGCAAAGGTTTAGCTTTAAAGCAAGCCCTGATTTGTGAACAGGGCAGTGGGAGAAGTGGTGGAGGACTGGGTGTGCAGGGAACCCTCTCCTGGAGCAAAAGAAAAGGATTTGGCCCAGATGCAGGCAGTGATGTTAACTTTGAGTGGCTCCTGTGGCTCAAGCTCAGCACCCCCTCCTCTTTACTTCCCAAGCCCCCAGGTTGCCTTTGCATGACATCATTCTCAAACTATGCACCCCATACCCATGTGAATCTGAGCTGTCACAATCAGCAGCTACCCCCCCACCTCCTCTCCCCACATTAAACTGTACTGCTGTGCAAACCCATACGTTTCTTTTTCTCCCCCCTTTCCTTTTCTCCCTCTCTTCTTCTACCACCAATCTCCTCCCTTCTTCTTCTTCTTTTTTAACCCCCAGAAAGGCATTGTTTGAGTCAAGGCTTGATCAAAAAACTGTTGCCCGCCAACCACAGGGCTTTCTGTAAATTCAATAAGGCCACCTTAAAGATTTTCCTAATTAATGGATGACATCTTTGGCTGGAGGAGAGGCGAGGCATTCTGCTCCAGCTCGCTCTTTGTTCGCCTCCTAATTAACTTTCCTAGGTCACTCAGGTCCCCGCAACCTGAGAGCGAAGAGCCCCCATTGAGGAGGGAGTTGTAAACTTACTTTTTTTGCCTCGGCACTTAAAAGGGGAAAGCAACTATAGGGAACAGAAAATATCCTATTTAAGTCCTTTGTGAGTGAACTGCTTGCACATGTTCCAATAAAGGAAGTCTTCTAAATAAGCTGCTATGTTGCTCTCCGCTCCCCCTCTTTCTCCCTTATCCCACCTCTTTCACTCCCAGCTCCACAGAAAGGTTATGAATGATAGCTCTGGGTTGAGGGGGGTAAAGGGCCAAAGGACAGCATCTGGGTATTGTGAAATTGTGAGCATCTGAAACTTTGAGGGAATTTGTGGATGGGAACGTACTGAGCTGCTGGGTGGTTGGTTGGATGATTGAGAAAATGTGGTGAATATGAGAAAAAAATAAGTGCCTCTTTGCCCTCATTATTGTTTGGGTGTTTCTAAAGGACCCCATGTCCCCCAGCTGCTTTCATCACTCCTCCTCTTTATCTTCCAAAGGTACAAAAAAGTCCAACAGAAAGGCATATAAAAGGCTCTCACATAGCACACAATCTGCTTCCACCATGTCACTTTTATTATGAGTAGATATAAACCAAATTCATGTCTCATATTTGAAGCTTGCTCTCGATATTATTGATGTGATCAAAACAATCAGGGGGAAGATCATTTTGAGAATAATCTGACTAATACGCATTAAAATTATTCATTTAGTCATTTTGAATGTTTTCTGTCATGACAGACACGAGTGTTGCTGTATTAAATGCAGCTGTTAAATTAATTTATAGTAAGCTATATCTTTTTTTAAAAAAAGGCAAAGTAAAACTTGCTTCATCTCAAGTTGAATTCTCAAAACCTTTCCACATAAAAAGCATTTCACTGTTCTTTACCAGTTGTATATAATCGAAATGGGCTTTTTTTTATATCAGTGTGTGGTCTCCTTCCATCACATATGTAGATTTTATCGGCACCAGACAAACTCAGTTAAACTTGTTACCTGCTGTTTTTTTTTTTTTTTTACATGCATATAGTTGTGTCACCTCTTATCACTTTTAATTCTTCCTGTTTGCATCTTTCATAAAGTAATGGAAGACACTTTGCTGGGCTCCCTAAACTGGATTTTCCTCCATCACATTAAGGGCTGCTAAGGTGCAGAAGAAGAGAGTACAGTATTAAAAGAGATTTAGCCAGATGTAGACCAACCATGGATAAATAACATAATGGATAGGAGGCAGAGGACACGGTGGAGGGTGGAAATTGAAATGTTGAAGAAATAATGTTATTTGTTGTTGGAAAAGTGCCAGAAACAGAAACAGCTGTGTATCCTGTTTGTGTCCATAATGCATTCGATTTTTGTTCATCATCATTTGTACACTAAAGATGATTCAGTTAAATCTATGCTTTCTTTCATTAAGGCTGTTTTCTGTTATTTATATTATTTTCCATGTGTCATATAATTCAGAAGTCATGTGCAAAATTCTTCTATTTAATTAGAACATGTTAGAAAAAATAATTTGACAAAAAAAGAAAAATGTATTGTGTTTTTTTCTGTTACAAAAGCAAAAAAAAAAAAGAAAAATGTAAACAAATTAATGACAAAAGCGTTATCAAAAAGTCTTCCATGTCAATAAACTTGGGGTTTACTATAATGGAAATTCTCTGTAAGTCCAAATTCACCAGAGTGTACCAAACATTTACCAAATAAGCATGAAATGATAGATTCTTGCTCTGCGGAATAATCTTCTGATTTTAATAGAGGTCATGAAGGGGTCTAATTAATACACCTTGAAGCTGCTGTCCTTCAGTGAGTTGAACAATTTATAGTATTTGAGAGTCTGGTCATGTTGAGGTTAAAGTATCAATCAAAAGATGGGCCGGGGCCTATTTGACATGATTTAAAAGAGATTTTAAATAACACATAACACACACTTATCTTGCAAGGACATAACATTACTTTAATAAAAAAATTAAAGACTCTCTTTTCATTTTTTTATTTTATTTTTTCATCTTATCATTTCCTAATAATAATAATACAGTAATATATTATGAAAAAATAGTCAGACAAACTATCTGAAATTAAGTGGATACCACCTCATGTGAATAATAAATTACAACATACCATTGTTTCTTTAAAATCTGACAAGCCCTGATAAGCTCTGACTTTTCTCATGGCAGTGATGCCTCTGACTAAACACATGTGATTAAATGATCAGCAGCAGGTGAAACCATCTCTATAATAACAGCTGTTTGATAGTTTGATGGTCTGAAGCATTCAGGCTTGTGTCAACACAGCGGTAAAAAGGAAAGACAGCAGCAACGAGCTTAAGGAAATGAATGTCCATTAATCTGGAAAAGGTTATGAGGTCATTTCCTGTCATTCTACATATAGAAAGATTATTCAAGAGTGGAAAAAATATGTTAAATGCCAGTTTTCATAGAAACTTGCTTTCTAATACAGAAAATGACACTGTTGCATGAAATTCTTATTCATCTGAGTTTGTATTTATCTCATTTTAAGACCTGATAAGTACCAATTGTTTTTTTTATTTATTTTTTAGTATTTATTTATATATTCCAGGCAATTATTTCCAGATCAACAAAGATATAAAAATATCAATGTTCTGATATGTTAAACTTTAGAAATAAAAGAGCGAGCAGTTTATTTTTTCTAATTTCTACTCATCCATGTGTTTCTTGGTACATACATGACTCTAAATTTGCACACCTTCAGCACTGAAGTCTGAAACTACATTTTCTTGTCAGTATTAACAAACCACTATCCCTCCTTTCATCCGGTTATATATTTGGAGCCATGAGGTGAGCTTGGGATTCATGATGACAGCTGCAGTGTTTCCAAAGGTTAATGATGAGTGGAAGCTCTGACCTAAGATTGTGATCATTGAACCTGACTTGTGGAGTCAGTGGGGTAACATCAGGACAGGGTTAAGATCCCACTGAGTTACTGTCAGATTTCAGGTGAATGACAGCTATTCATTGGTTGATCTTTTTTAATAACATGAGCAGTGAGATATTGTTTTTTTGTGTGTTTCTGGAGATGTCTGTGCTCACAGCAGCTGTTTTGCTACAACATATGTCCTGTAGGCTAAAGTAAAAGAAAAATATTCATATGTATCTTTTTTCCTAAATTTCAAAAGAAATATTTACTTTTTCTTAGACCCAAACTAAATTTCAAAAGAAATAAGTATATCTAAACTCTCCACATTTACATACAACCTTTGTGTTTAAGGAATTATAAGTGAGATATTTAACATATTCACCAAGGTACTGTACAGTTTTTATGTTCTTGCACATTTGAGTTTTTTGCATGTTTTGATGTTTTAGTGCAACTTTATACAAGACTCAAAAAGTTCAACTTAAAACATGTTGATAAAAAAAATACCTTCACCCATCTCATTTTTCTGCTTTATGTGTCCAAGTCAACAACGAGTTGCCTTTGATATAGGCCTACATTTCACCCCTGCATGACTTCAACCTGCTCTGGCAAATCCCAACACTTTCACACACCCCACGCAGAATAATAAATGGACTGTAGATACATTGATCACATCGCGGGCTCCTTGGCTCCCTCATGTTTGTCTTTGCAGTGTGAACAGACTAAGCCCCTCTACTCAGCTGTCATAATTTGTTAACGAGTCTTTTCAGGGAGGGGAAAATAAAAAGAAAAGACAGAAAAAGAAAAGAAAGCTCTTCACGAGCTGAAAGCAGAGGTCCATCCAGAGAGGGAACCCAGGGGCGACATCAGACCGATTTCAGACCAGCTCGTGATGGCATCTCTGTATATTTTAATATTAATGACCCCAAAGCCGTCTCTAAAGCTTGCAACAGGTGCCCCAGCTCCACTCCAGTCTGCAACTGGTATTATTCAGCATCCCAGCTATCTTCCACCATCGCTGGACAGTAAAGACAAATGAAGAGGATGGCGCGTGAATAGAGTGAAAAAGGAGTTAGAGAGTCAGTCGCAAATAAGTTTTTGAGTCACTTTCCCCAGCTGTAACACGGGTCGATATTCCCCCCCCTTGAGAAAGAGATTGACTTTTGTTTGGAGTTTGTGAGAAGTGGGAATCAGAAGCAGGACAATGGGACTCCCCACGGCGAGAGGCTGAGAGGAGCCATCTCAAATCAGTCAGCCAGGGGACTGACTAATCCGTCCATTGTCCCTCCCCAGCCACCGGCCGCACATCAACACATTCGCCCCCCATTGTCCCCCACCCTCATGCAGCGGGATTTGCTCTCCCCAACAGCCAGTTTTGTCCCAGGCAGTTCGAGCGGAAGTTTCTCACTGACAATTTGCCCCAAATAGATTTGTCAGAGCGTCCAACTGCACCGCACCGACCTGTGGCTTTCTGGGTTTGGATCCCGGGTTGGAGGGGTTTTTTTTGGGACGGGGGGGGGGGGGGGGGGGGGGGTCCCAAGTTGGTTGAGAAGCCCTGGTTTGCCCCCACGTCAATGTTCGCCCCTTTCCAAGTGT
>JBAMHX010000025.1:13725960-13745156 GCA_037177515.1 Pseudomugil tenellus | reverse complement strand
TGTGCAAATCTGGTTCTCAGGTGTGATCCCTTTCCTCTTTAATCAAGTTCAAAATTAATTTAGCTACTTTTTATAAGCATTTCACTCACTGATGCTGAGCGTTATTATTTATCTATTTTATCGTTTTGGTTGAAATTCAAATAAGCTAAAAGGATAACAAGTCAAATAATATAAATCAGTTCACACAGCGTCTTAAAATGTCAAATATTTAACCAAAAAAAAAATGACAATGCTGCATTTACATCATCCCCTGCCAGCAGCAAACCGCTGCTTCTCATCCAGCTTTACGCACAAAATGCTTTTACGCACTCGTCTCTTTCCCCCTGTCTTCCTTGATGAGCCTAATTGTGTCATGCCTGGACTATTAAGTACTGGGCTAAACACCGCTCTGATGTAATATATCAGGTGTAATCCAATCTAATGTGATGACTTGAAGGCGAGGATTTAGGCGGCAGAGGGCGGGATCGAGTACTTATCCTGCAGGATGAGGCCGCGTGGAGCCGCAGGGGAACAAATCCATAACTACAAGATAATAACACGATCTTTTACCTGGAGATTGGCCTCCTAGGAGGATAATAACAACATGCTTTCTCTAAGAGAACTTAAACTCGATGTTGTAACCTCTTTTTTTTTCTTCGCCCCCCTCTTTCTTTCTGTGCAGGGTGGTTGTCCCGTTGACAAAACTCACAGGAACCAATGTCGAGCGTGTCGTTTGAAAAAGTGTCTGGAAGTGAACATGAATAAAGACGGTAAATGGGTTTAATTAAATTATCACGTGGACTATAGTAAAGCCATGCTGTGACAGCTGAATTCGAGGAGGAAACGGTGGAAAAAGTTTATTAAGGCTGTTAATCAAAGCTCTAAAGATGTTGATAATTACTTTTTTCTTACTTGTTTGAATGGGATATTATTTGTACACTGCTGGAGATCAGATAGAGGCTAATTACAGCCAATTATTTTGTTTGTTTCAAGAAAAGCATTTGCACTGAATCCTTAACTTTAGAAATGGACAAGCTGGAGTTAAATAAAACAGTGTTGCTTGCAGTCATTGGAGGGGGGACCTAGTCTTGCAGAGATCATTCCTTCACTCTGTGCTTGTCCTTCTTCACAGCCGTTCAGCACGAAAGGGGGCCCCGCACGTCCACCATCCGTAAACAGGTTGCCCTTTATTTCCGGGGCCACAAAGAGGTAAACGGCTCCTCGACCCATTTCCCGGGATCCTCGCTGCCCGGGCCTCCCTTCTTCACGACCGTCACGCAGCTGGAACCCCACAACCTGGAGATGAGCTCAGTGACCACCACACCAGAAAGGCAGGCCATTGTGGGTCTTGCACAGCCCACCCCTAAGGTAGGACATGTTTGGATGAAGTCGGAACTATGAGCAAATTCGTTGACCTTTTTTTTAATCTCTCACTCTCAAAATTCAGGTTGTGTCAAGAAACAATTTATTTGCATTTAGTTAACTGCTTTTTTCCAAGATTTATATATTTCTTTAATAAAAAATTGAATAACCAGATGAGTTTTTTTTAACAGGCCTGCTCATGGTGTGGATATTTGTATTATTCCCTTCCCAAATATTATTATAGGATTACATTGTTCTACAAGGGTTAGAAGTTGAAATTCTTGTCCCGATTTAGCAACCTGTAAGAGCCACAAATCCGCCAATTAGATTTTTCACTGTAAATCCACCACAAGCAACACTAATGATTATAAAATCAGGTGCTGCGGTTTGGAATATGACCTTTGTTGTTCTCTCTTCACACAACAATCAATAATAAAAAAACACATTATTGTTATTATTTTTGATGACTATATTCACTTCCATACCCCGTAGTACCCCCATGAAGTCAGCGGGACCCCCATGTACCTGTACGAGGTGGCGACGGAATCTGTGTGCGAGTCAGCGGCGCGTCTCCTGTTCATGAGCATCAAGTGGGCTAAAAGCGTCCCCGCCTTTGCAACCCTTCCTTTATCTGATCAGGTATGCTTTAAATTGATGACCTAAAAGATAAGTTTAGCTGTTGAAATGCAAATATAATTTGTAGAGGAATGATTTGGAGACATTTTGCGCCTACAGCCCCTAAACCTCTCAATCAAACTAATTGCACACAGAGTCTTCTTGTTGCTCACTATTGCTGAAATTACAGGCAGATTATATAATTTACGCTGCTCTAAGAATGAACATCTCCACAGCTGATTCTGTTGGAGGACGCGTGGAGGGAACTGTTTGTTCTGGGAATTGCGCAGTGGGCCATTCCGGTGGATTCCACTACTCTCCTTGCTGTCTCAGGTATGTAGACTTAAACATCACAATAGTTTGAAAAGAGCTGCATATGCTGTAACTTTTTCCACTGCATTTAAAGGCATGAACACTGAAAATACGGAATCTCAACGAATGAACAAGATCATGTCTGAGATTCAAGCACTTCAAGAGGTGGTCACCAGATTCCGACAGATGCGTCTTGACGCCACAGAGTTCGCCTGTTTGAAATGCATCGTGACATTCAAAGCAGGTATGCGCGTGTCTTTCACAGTGTCCCTAAACTGAAGCACATGGGCCTCTTTATAATCCTGCTTCTTTTTTTTACAGTTCCCACGCAAGGTAACACTGAATTGAGAAGTTTCCGCAACGCCAGCGCAATCGCTGCTTTGCAAGATGAAGCACAGCTGACTCTCAACAGTTACATACACACCAGGTAACCTTATCCACGTTTTACGCAAACGTTTTTGCTCAAATGCGACATTTCAAACTGGAGTTTAATGAAGAGGCACTTGTTACAGATGTGATGTAGTCCACCAGGCAGTAAAAGCGCCGAATGACGCTGTTTTGGACCCGGTTCTGTGTTTCAGGTACCCGACCCAGCCCTGTCGTTTCGGAAAGTTGCTGCTGCTCCTGCCGGCGCTGCGCTCCGTCAGCCCATCCACCATAGAGGAGGTGTTTTTTAAAAAGACCATCGGAAACGTACCAATCACCAGGCTTCTCTCCGATATGTACAAATCCAGCGATATATGAATTATGAACTATCCACGCACGTGGAAAGGACTCGAGCTGAGGGACTATCATCCACCCGACACTGGCCAACATGTCAAATCACAGCAGGGTGCAGTCGTGGGTTTGCACACAATCTCTTAGGCTGTCTTAGGCTCGTTTGAAACAGACTGGAGCACAACCAGATCACCAGTTAGCCCGTTAACAGTAACGCTAGTTAAGGATTAGTTTGCACCCAAAATGTCTCCGGAAACTTCTAGCAGCATTTTAATGCTGCAAAACTCTTAAGGACAAACTGCCAAGTCCGTTTGACACACAAATGTTGTGCATTACGATGTTTTTAAAGTGTCTGTAAGACCAATGAGCTTGACGACAAAGTCTTTGTTAGCTGTTTTTAATCACAGTTGGGGAAACCAAAAAGAAAAAAAAGAAAATGGCGCATGCCTAGTTGGGGCGCGTGAGTCGCTGTTCCTCATCAAGTGCTGAAACCAAACGATGAAGAGGTGTCAGCTATGAAGCATGAGGAGGACTAAAAAGGACTTGTTGCGTTGCTCTCTTTACTGAAAAACTGCCCTGGTCTGAGGATGTTGTGTGTACTTCAGTGGCTCCTGTTCTGTTTGTGTTGAGTCCAGTTTGAGGCATTAAAACTTAGGTCGACTTTGTGAAGGTAGACACTAACACTGGATTTAAATGAAAAGACAAAATATTCAGCACTTGGAAATGGTTTTTTTTGTGATCTGTGAAGTTTTTATCTTGTAAATATTTGGAGTTATAACTATTTAGAGTTGTAACCAAGAGAGAGAATAAAGATTCTGAATTTATGTGTTTTTACATCATCTGCAGTGAAACCATCCGCAGCAGTTTTCCCAGCTTTAATATTACACATCACTGCAAACACAAATACAGCTCATATTTATATGATCAATCTCCTGTGTAGGTTGCTAGAAAATAATAAATACACTATTAGATTATAGATATCCAGGGATTAATTATCTATTATTATATTGGAGCTTCATGAATTATCACCTCATACATTTTTATCACCATTTCCCACAATAAAACCAGGAAATATTAAGTTACTGTTATAAATCAAGCTTCAGCAGGATGTCAAATTTTATATCTGGTAACATCCGCTCCATTTTTCCAGTTATGTATTAAAGCAGAATCTTTCAGGCATGTGAGCTGCAGTTGTGTTTAAGCTTTCCAAATAACCTCATATCCCCTAAACATCTTTGTGATGTACATAGTAGAATAATAAAGACAGTAATAAATAAGATGTAAAGGTTGTAAAACAGTAAGAGTGGCCCATATCAACAAACCCGTGGAGACGTTTCACTTGTTTTATTGGAAAATCTTCAAAATAAACAAAAATGGCACAGCAGTATACAAATCTCAAAATGCATATAGCCAGTAGAAATACTGCAGTTCCCCTGTGTAAATTCCTTGCTATAGAAAACATTGTGATAACTGGGCAGGTGCTGGTTGAGAAACTCACACATGCTTCCTTTTAAAGACAATAACAGTGTGAATTTTAAGTGAAGGCTCATCAAATGTGAGGGCTTAGTTGCTAGTTATGGTGAGCAACATGCCTGTGCTGGATGGGAAACGCTGTGGGTCATTAGAGCTTCGCAGACATAAAAGGCTCATTCAATATTACTTTATAAATGAATATATTCAGGACATAGCTAACTGATAAATACATAATATATCCATGTTAGTGGCATTTCCAGACATAAAGAGAAATATAATGATAAATTACTTTCAACCACAGCTGTGTGAAGAACATTCTTGACTAATTAGAAGATGAAAAACATCAATCAGGAAAACTAATTCAACTAAAAGAGGCAGCGACATATATATCATTTCAGAGGAGGAAGAAATTGTCACAGAAAAGTTTTATTGTTTGAGAGAAACCTGGAGCTGTGAACGGAGCTTTGGGTTTTGGTGTCAAGCAAGACTCCAGGCCAGGCCAGGCCGAGCGGAGCCATCTTTTCTTTTCAGGCTTGTCTGACTTTGGATGGGGTGTAGTTCTTGTCCACAGACTCGTCCTGTAGAAACATGTGCAGGCAACGTTCGTTCTGAGCTAGAGGATGGCCGGCCACTCTGAAAAACACAGGAGCAAGAAGTCGATGAGAAACGTCTGAACACAAACATGCGACATCAGCGAGATAGTGGCTCAGGGAGGAGTCTTCCGGGGAAAAACATTTCAGCATCTATTAACCGATACAGTTTGTATGGGTGCAGTATGTTACAGAAGAAAAAATAGGAAACGTTAGTTTCTAGCAATGTAGTACACGAGCTAACACATGAATTCAGCAGTAGTGTGTAGTCACTGCTAGAGCATCAGAGAGGGGGTTGAAAAAAGTGACAAGTTATATAGTTAAACCACTAATTATCTACATTTTGTTTACAAAAAGACAGTTTTCATGTTTGTATATAGGTTAGTGCTAAACGCGAAGCACATACGCCGGCTTCGCCTTGTGATATATGATCCATCATTTGGCTTTTTTCAGTCATTTTTTGCTGTACTGACTGTTTTGGCTACATCCAAATTTCCCAGATCCCGGATGTAATGACATTAAAGACTCAAAAGCATCTCAGGATTACGATGGGGTACGTTTATTTATTGCCACAGCTACATGGTGTGTGTTTGTGAAAACAAATCAGGTTATTCTTGTGGTTTTAGTTGATTAAATTTGCTCCAACATATTTTTATCTTTCTGTGATTCGTATAAATAAATCCTTTAATAATATCTTTACAAGCAGGCCTGTCACTGTTACCATATAGTCCCCACAATCAAGTACCATTTAGATAAATCACACCAAATTCAACTAAAATAAACTTTTCCTTCTTATTTTTACAATCTTAATTTCTAATATTTAACTTATCTGTTAATATAATAAATTAAGAGCCTTATGAAATGGATTAATTAGAAGCCAAAGGTCATAATAACATCAATCTTCATTTCTTTAGGAAAATACTGTGATTAGGACGGTGGTTTCCTCTGTTAAAGCCACTTTGACATCAGGTTCTACTGAACGTCCCTTCAGATGACGCACAGAAGCTTAACGAGAATCAACCAGCGCACCTGAGACCCTAAAACATCCCATTCTTTCAATTCTATCTCACTCAGAAAAGATCAACACAGCAGCATAGCGCACATGGAAGCATCTTAACCTCTGATAGGAAATATTTCAAGGAAAATTAAACAGCACATGAATGATTCACAGGTCAAATACCAGTGAAATCACAGGAAAGATCAAGCCTGCTCCCAGTAAATCCTGCTAAATAGGCTTGGAAATGTTGGCAAGGCGGACAAAAGCAGCAAAAGTATGTTTAAAATGCAAGTTTTTCCACACAGTACATTAAATCCTCTATTCTTTTACCTGAAGCATAACTTATATCTGACTAGCATAACTAATCACTCTTTTCTTCTGTATCTTGCTTTTCCCATAATAATGTTTTCCATTTTTAAAAGAATCACTCTTCACAATGCTCTCAATCACAGATGGAACAATCCTCACAGCTACACCGGCAGATATTAAGACTGAACAATAATATGATCAACAGCAGCGTTTCATTCACAGGAAGCAAAGATGGGTAGAGATCTTAATTACCGACTCATCCTCATTCTCTTAAAACTAAACACACACACACACGAGCTTATGGATTTTAATTCTTCTCAACTGTCTTTACAGACTTAATATTCCAACTGAAACATTGATGCATTTGCACATGAAACAAAGATAATGGCCAAGTCTGCAATCAAAGCAGATTATTACAATCACATTGTAACTTTTATTGTTCAACAGCTGAAAATGAGGACACGCTGGATCAAAAATAAGCAGAGGTGCACACACCATCCCATGCAACCACACACTGTAATTTCAGCTGCAATTAACATAAATTACACATCAACAACAAAACAAATGTGGGAAAAATGATGTTGTGGGGGTGCACACTTGAGTCCTTCTTAGTTATTCTTGTTTTTTGCCAGGTAATTATGAAACCGAACTAGGGAGGATAGTGAGAAAAAGACCTCCCGGTCTCTGAGGGTTCAGTTTGTTAACAATAAGAAGAGAAGTGAAAAAGTTGAATGTACTCGTTGCATAAAGTGTTTTATTGTTCTGCAAAGTTAAAATAACACCTCACAAAGACACGGGCTGCAACAGACTGCAGCTGTAAAGAAGAACTTGAAAAGAATAAATTGTTTTCACCCCATGGCAAGGTGATGGAAGAACGACTGCGCAGACATGGACGGGCTTACTTGTTGAGAAACTGCTCCAGACCCTGCCTCCGCTCCTCGATGAAAGAGTCATCAAATATGCCATCGTCTCCTCTAAATGGAAGCTGCCGGAAAAGAGCTTTTCCAGGAAGAGGCGGAACAACCACCTGTTGAAACAGAGCGCCCGCAGAAAAACAAAGAGCAGTTTTACACAAACATAAATCATATATTGAAAAACATCTGATAAAAAAAAGTGAAAAAAATCGGTATGATAGTATTATAGTTTGTGTATCATTTCTCTCAGGCAACAACCCATAAGAGGTGCACATCTCATCCATCACTTACAGATGTGGTCATTTTTTTTACACAGATTAAACAAGCCCAGTAGTCTTTGTGTTGAAGGCTCACCTTGCTTTCTCTCTCCAGCTCCGCTCTGAGCCACTCAAAGTCGCTGTATCGCCGCCGTACACAAGACTCCTTCAGCTTGAAGATGGGCAGATTGGTCTGGGGACACAGAGGCAGGAAAAAATGTCGCAATTATCAGTTAAAAAGAGCGTTTGATCAACAGGACCTGTCCTTAAAAGGTTGCTGATGTCATTCACACGGAAAAATTATTTTTCAGAGAATAACGGAGCTGCTCTTAAAAAAGATGACAAAGTTTGTCAGAATGTCTCCCGTTCCCAAATGTAGTGAATACCTTTAAAAACACCAAGTGCAATCAAAATGCTCATGTATTATAATACTTTCATATTAATTAAACTTTGCTGTGGTTTTTTTTTAAACAGCAAAAACTTGGACGGCAGCAGAGGGCTCATCAAACGTCCCGAATATGCTTCTAAATGCAGCTTTTGTAAAACAAAAATATATTAATTTTGTACGTTTTAGCTAATCTAAGTAGCTTAGAACAAAAAAGACATTTTAGTTTAGATAAATCCTTAAAGAGGGATAGGCTGCCATAATTATTAGCTATTTTATGTTGATCAATTTTCAGAAAAAATAAGAAACTGGCTCTTTGACATTGAGTTTAAAGGATTTTTCATGCAAAAAAAGAATAGTGTATTATAATTTCTTATTGCTGATGACTGTGCCTCACAACAGATCTTTACTAACTATAAACCATATTGCTGGCTGAACAGAAAATTACAGTAAAAGCATTAAAAGGTTTTGTTGTATTGATTTGGAGCTTAGCCTTGGTTGACTTTACAAATTAAAAAAGAAAGAAATAGGATGTATAATGAAAAAAAACTACTAATTGAACCAAAATTTAACAGCTAAATTAAAACTGGTCTGGTTCTCATCCCCCATTAAAAAAAAGCGTTTTACTCACCAAGGTCTACCTCACTCAGAATCTACCATTTTTCTGTGTTTGTGTATGTCTATGCACACACACGTATAGCGTTGACAAGCGCTTAAAAGTAGATTCTGAATTTAAAGATGGAGATGCTGCGACATTGACAGGACTATTGAATCATACAGCGCATTACAGCACAATGCCAAATCTCTTCACCAGTCCTGACGATACATGGCCATCCCGTGACAATGTACAAACATGAAGGGTGTGAATGAGCGTTTCATGGGCCACATTTACAGAAGGTCAGAATTCAGGGAAGAAGAAATGACAAAAGCAAAGCAATTGAGCAAGTAGGAGCAGCGGTGAACTGATCGATGAGCGGAAGACTGTCACTGCGTGTAGCAAAAGAGATGGAGAGTTAACTAGAAGGCTGAGTAAATGGCCAAACAAAAGAGTACTGGCGGGGGGAGTGTATGTGGTCATAAAGGAAGAACGAGAGAAGTGAAGAGTAGTTGGGAGCTTCATTTGCTCTGTGCAAGACTAATTTGAGAGGAGGAAGAGGAGGAGTGGTCTTATTCCTCTCATGGTCTCTCCTTTTCAGTCTTCTCCCTCTTTATTTCCCTTGATCTGCAAAATAAGTCAGATTTCTGTCCTTGAAACCCCTCTTACGGTGAACTAGTGAGGAAAATGGAGGCATTTGTATTTTTTTCTCCTTTCTGTCCTCAATTTTTTCAGTTTATACCAGATGTGGTAGAAAAAAGCAACAATTGAGGGATGTCTCATAATTATTTGCTAGTTTGTCAAGTTTTGTAATGTTCAGGCTGAACCATTTCTATTATTAAGCCAAATTACTAAAGAATAATCCAAATGTGCGATAGGACAGTTACATATGTCTTAATAGGCTATTTTCATCGCAGAGTCTTGCAGATATTATTCTAAACAAATTTTTGTATAGCCTAATATTGTTTCTGTGACCTTTGCATTGCCTATACACAGTGAAAACATAAACTTGACCCTAGCTCTACAAGAGTCAGTGTTACTTACATAATGACATCATTTACACTTCTACGTTTTTAGCAAAACTATACAAATAAACTACAAGGACAGGCAGGCTTTATCTACCTGATGGATACCTTCACAGAGGTATCTGTCAGTCTGAGCCCCCAAAAACCTTCCTCCTCCTCTTGTAACCCCACAACTAGGCTACAGATAAACCTGAAAACCTTCAGAAATGAAACTGCACATTGATTGGAAGTTAACTGGACTAAAGTTAGCTCAAGCCGGGGGGGGGGGGGGGGGTTATGAATAAAGAAAGAAATAATAAACAAATAAAAAGAGCGTAAAGCTCCAAAAAAGATAAATAGCAAACTTTCAGAGAAGAAAATGAAAGAAAACTGCACCAAACTCTCCATTATGCAACATTTATATACTCTCTGCCATTAGACTGCAGGGTAAATTGAAGCACAAACACCTCCAGCAGCACAACCAGAGCTGTTTGCATTAAAATGGAACCATGGACTCATCTACAGTCTTCATTAAAATAGCAATAAGATACTTTCTAACCTTAAATCTCCGTTTCTGACTTGTTTTAATGGAAACTGACATTTTTCTTTTTGTATATTCCTGAAGCTGTTGTTGCTCAGCAGCGTCCTGAGGCTGAGGAGCTGCGCTTCACAACTTCTGATTATGGGATGCACTGTCACTTTACAACCAAGTTTTGCATCCCAGGCTAACAAATAAATAACAACATCGCCTTTTTTGAACGTCCACATAGTTTATTCATGAAAGAAATGCAAGAGGACATAGTCAGAAGAAGCAAGGAAAAGAAAAAGGAAGAGAAGATATTGGACTGACTTTTACTAGCTGGACAGAGCTCAGAGTACAGGTAGGACACAGAAGCTAAATTAGTTTTTGTCAGGGCGCCTCGCTTTGACTACTGACACCATGTTTAAAGCTTTATGCCGTAAATATCTGTTTTAAGATTCAATGAAAATGTATTTTCAAACCAAAGCTAATGCTAAAACATGATGGGGCAAACGATTTAGTCATCAACCTATCTTTTAGATGCATGTTGTGATCCTATGACTAGATCTGTCCACAGCCTCACCCTGACTTACCCAATGTTTAAATTTGACAGGAGATGGCGGCGACCAGAAAGCATGGCTGTATGAGACAGGTATGCACATGGGAGCTTTAACACTCATGAGGTTTCAATTAAAATGTAATGAATTTGGTTGTATTTAGTTTATCATGAATATTTACATATATCCCAAACTTTATTAATGAAAAGAAAGACTAAATTTGTTGCAAAATAATGAATATGTAAGTTACTGGAGAGATTTTCAGAGTGAAGATTTAGGATTTTTTTTGGTTTGATGCATGTGCACAACCCAAGACACTAGTGGCAGCCAAACACTGAAATCCCAGTCTGTTAAGGAGTTTAAAATCTTTGTAAAGACTTTGAAAAACAGATATCAGCAAATGTCTTGTGACTTTCCTGGTGTCTTTGAAACTACTTTGTAATTTTTACTGTTGCCTGATGATATACTGTGCAGTGTGTTTTGATGCATTTGACTAAATAGAAAGCACAACGCTTTGAGCACCACACAACTGAAGTGATTTTTCTTCCATTTTCTGATTATGATAGAGGATAATTTTTGGGTTGGTTCACCTGAATTTGTGTTAAAATAAATAAATAAAGAGCAGTATGTTTACTAGTTAGCCAAACTGTCCAGACAAACTCCATTCTTGTTCCATTCCTATCTGATCGAACTTCCTACAGTAAGAGCAGAAAAATAGTTTTGGCCAGATTTGGAATGTGCAGCTGTTTAAATTCAATATTATGCAAATATTACTTGAAAATTGTTCTGCAAGGCTTCTAATAAATTTAATCATCTTGAACCGTACAGAAAATCTGAGTTTTTTTATGTATTTTGTGTCAAAAAACTTTTTTGTAAATGAAAACATCTAATTGGTAAAGCTCCAATCTTATAAACTTTAATTTGAAGAAACCAACACAGCACATAGGCATCTATTATTTTAATTCACATTTAATAGGTCGAGGCACAAAGACTAATGAACAATATCTACTTTTTCAATTGCATGGAAACTGTATGTACAAATTAAAAAAGGATTTGAAACTATCCCAACAAGACCACACTGATGTGAATAAACATAAAAGCTGGTGAGAAAAACTTCCTGAAAGCTAAAAGTATTTTCTGAATAAGTCTCTATTTTACAGATTCATAAAGCCTGAAACCCTTTCCCGCTTACTCCAAGTTCTCTCCAGGTGAAGCCATCGCTGAACCCCACACTCCTCTTTCTCAGGTCACAGGAGAAGTGGATTATCTTAGCTTTATCGCCTCAATGCTCTAGCATTAACTCCACTCTCTTCTAACCGTAGTCTGTCCCTGCTGCGTCATGTTACCTCACAGCATGGAGTGCCACAAAGTTAATCCCCTCCACAACAGATCACAGTTACAGGTAATCTGCCACCGCCGTGACTCTAATCCCATCATGTGCACACAAAACACTTTGCCACGCATGAGCACACACTGACATACGTGAAGTAAGCATCCACAGGTGTTCATTACGAGATCTGACCATTCACATAGTTGACTATCTAAATGTGATAGTTCAAATCACTAGATCTTGTTTGTACACATAGTCGCACCCAGATCGTTCATCTCAAGACAATGAAGCAAACAGTGAGAGCGCAAGTTAAGAAAGTCACCTGGCCTTTCAATGCACTCACCTTTTCCACCCCTATGATTAAGAGATCAGCGTTACAGGACAAGGGGAGGGACGCAAATAACACAGCTGAAAAATGAGAGCTCCAGCTCGCACAAATGCATAGAAAGAGGCGGTGCGTGAGAGTGCGACAAGTCAAAGATCAGATTTCTTTGGCTTCTGTTCTCTTCACGGCTGGTTAAAGGTTGGGGCGCGAGTGTCTCAACTTACTGGCCCCTGTAGTGATTGGAACACGGGCCCATCCCACATCCAGTTAGGTCTTAGCATTTCATTAACTGCGCAAAAGAGCAGACTTTGCTTCTCTCTCATCCGACAGGATGCCATAAAAGTGGAATACGAGAGCAAATAAAAAGTTAAAATATAGCCAAAAGCGCAACATTTCCAAACGCTGACAACGCCAGCAAATGCAGACATGAAGCATCAATGGTTACATCATGAGCAAAATTGAAAGAGAAACACATTCTGAAAAAAAGGAGCATAAAGCTACATGAGTCTCCATCAAAGTAGATCTCCAAGCTTCACTTTCAATTATAGGTGTACAAGGTGAAATCTGCGCTCCATAGGAAAAGCATGTGATTCACAATGTGTGGGACACAATACCGCTGGCTCATTGAAAATAGGTTGAAAAGAGACAGAACCCTTAAAAAACAGCGAGACACAGAAAGAGGGAGAGATGGGACAAAGATCACTCATCTCCTGAGAGAATAGTTCAAGGCCACCATGCATTAGCTTTTAGCAGGATGGAATAAGTCAAGTTTGAGAGTGTGCATCCTAAACCTCCCCCATGCCCCCTTCCCACCCCTCCCATATATTCCCTTTTTGGAATAATAGCATTAAAAATGGAAACATAATACCATCTCATTGCATCATATTCCAAAATGGGGGGAAAAAGGCTGGGAACAAAAGCAATGGGGCTATGGGTCTTTCGCTTTCGTCTCTCAATGTACTCTCTTGCTCGTTCTCTCGCTTGCCGGCCCTTGTGGCCTGACAGCCTACCCTCTCTCCGACTCTCCTAGCTGGCAAAAAGCTGCTTTGTTGCCATAGTATCAACTCCCACTTTTGATACTGTCATTTCAAGTAGGATATGGTAGCCTTGATACAATATGTTCCCCATTTCCATTAAAATAGTTGTCGAAGAGGATGCTGTAGACTTTGGATTACACTTGACTGTGCCTGACAAGCCCCTCGCCCCCCACCACACACACACACACACTCCCCATCTCTCCCCATTTTATTAATGGCCAAAGCCCCCACCCCAGTCCAAATGGAAAAGAGAAAGAAAGAGAGAGAGAAGCCATGGGAGAAGAGAAGAGGAGGGGTAGAAGACTGAGCGAGAGACAGAGCTATAAGAGCCCTTTTATGTACTCTTATCCATAAACAAAGTGAGATCCCAAAGTTCGCTCCTCTGAATTTACTCCCTGGATGAGATGGGAACCAACTAAAAACAAGAAATTTTGATAATAGCCATCACCCCTTCCTCCTCTTGCACACCCCACAGCCAGCTCCAATCCTGTTTGCTGGGGGTCAACACAAGTAAGTCTGTGCTGCTTGATGGGGGCATCAAAATCAGCAAAACCTAAAACAAAACATAGAAACTGATAAGGTGGAACTTTGAAAAATAACTCTTACCATTTGGAAAATAAAAGTGTGCATTTAAAAAAAATTAAACTGTTTCTTGTGCTATTATTTCAAAGAGGTTTACTTCAAATTAAAGGATGAAAATAAGAACATAAATTCATGATTTCAACATATTACTAATCTCATCAGGTAGAAATCACATAGCCGTCATATATCTAGATTTATATTGAACCCATTCAGTAAAAGAAGAAGCAATTGCAGAAATAGATGTCTCATCACATCCCAATCCAGGCCAAATATTATTTATTTTACCACCAACATTAACGTGTTGCAAGCAAAAAGAATAGCCGACATTTATTCAACTAAATTTAGTGCAAACTTTCCACCTGAATAGTAATAATTCTCAGTTTGAGGTTTACATAAAATAAAAACCATAAATTCAGCCTATATAGTTATCACACGGACACTGGTAACTACACTATGAGCGAACTGACTGCACACAACTGGGAGTGAAATGGGATAAGTGGGCGATGAGATGAAGGCTGGCGAAGGGGTGGCTTTCTGCCCTCCCATGGGTGGGGGTAGAGGGTGAGAGTGGAGGGAGGGGGACCTAAATGCTTCAAACCCCCCTCCCACACCCTGGCCTGTTTCATTCTTCTCTCTTCTCAATGAAGGGATTAAGCAGAGTCTCTCAGTGCGGCCACAAGGGCTCTCTCGATTTCGGGGTGGATAGCAGGACAGCAGTGAGAACAGGACAAAAGGTTATTAGGAGAAACTGTATAGAAAAGAGGATGAAATTAAGGTAGTCTGGAAAATCATACGGAAAATGGGGCAAGATAAAAAGAACAAAGCAAACAGTATGCATTCCAGGCCAAGGCATTGTGGCTACCGCTCTTAAAATGCCCGAGATGAAGTAAAATGCTTCCAGAGACCTAAAGAAAAGAGAAGGAGAGAAGCAAAGCTAAGTTGACACCAGCTTTTTTGAGAAGTGAGGGATGCGCCGCTTCTTCTGTGGTCTTATGCAAAGCAGGGTCACACAGGGCTATGAGGTACACAATAATGCTGATTACACGCGTATGCTAATTATTACACGCTAATCAAGTACAGTAGCCTTATATTCACCTCTAATGTCTGGAGACGGCTTCAATCCCTTCAACTCATTTCTTTACGAAAATGGGAAACTATAATAAACTGAGTGCTGGTAACCACACAAACTACTCCAAGGCCACTAACTGTGGGGGTGTGAATCAACAAAAATGACAAACTAGAGATAAATAACAAGGTAATAAGACAAGCATGGTGACAGTTTTAGAGCTTCAAAACAAAAAATATCTCTGTAATGGTTACATTACACAAAAAACTGCGCAGTGACAGACATGATTAACGAAATGTCCTTAAAATAATGCAAAATACTTTTAAATAGTTTAATATAAACTTTACGAGACAGTGAGATTTAAACATAGTTTATAACATGCATTAGTATCAACAGTGCATGGTTTGCTTAAAATTGTCTAATATTATTTGCATGATCATTTTGCAACAACTATAAGCCTGTGTGATCATGTTCGGTCTGCCTGATCGCTACCTAGTAAAAGGTTACAGTCAAACCTCCAAGATTTCAGCAAAAAGCCTGATTCACATCTAAAAAAAACACTATCAGTAGTGTTGCAAATGGATGACAGAAACGGCAAATTGTCTGCAAGTTAGTCAATGGAGGAAGAGGAAGGAAGTTTATTGTAGGCGGGAGGCAGGAAAAACTGGACGTGGCATCCTGTCTACACAATCTCCAGAAGCTGACACCAACAAATGGCTACTCATTAAGACACTATGTAGCGGGATCACTCTAGAAATATAACAGTCACAGACAGTTAAAAATGCCAAATGTAGTGTGTAATGTTTCTACATATTCATTTTGCAGACTGTTTTTTGTTTGGAGACTCGTTAAAAGAAAGTTCACACAGGAAAAATATTATACAAACTGAATTACTTTGGTATAAGCTCTGACAAAAACAATTTAAAACACATAACTTTTGTAATCTTAAAATTTTGGTAAGAAATTGTAAATCAGCTACAAGTTTGACCTCTTTTGTGCCACCAGCTATGTTTATCTGGAAATTACATAACTCCTTTACTCTAGAACAGTATTTTTGCACCAAGGGCATTCCTTAGATAAAATATTTCAGTACAATTGTATGACTCGTCCGTAGTAGGAAAAAGATGAGCTTTTATTCATACAGGCCAACTGTCACCTCAGGTTGGTTATTCAGTGTGACTAATGAAGTTATCGAAACTTTGCAGTCAGATATAAGGGTGTGGCTGTAGAGCCACTCCAACTGCGTAGAAAAGCTTAAACATTTTGGAAAGATTATTAAATCATACGTTATTAAGCACATACACAAGTCATATAACGCTCCTGTATTTGGGTACATGGTTCTTGTTTGAATTGGGTGTAATGTTGCTGCGCTGTAACACCGGAAAAAGCTCATTCAAACAGATTCACTTCCTTTACAGGGCGAGAGTAACAAGCTTGTTGTAGTTAACGCCAATAATGCTTACTGTTGTCAATACTGTCAACAATTTTCGATTAGATATTTATTAACAACTAGTAATAGTTAGGCAGGAATCAGATGAGCACTACCATTAACTACTTAGTATAATGTAAATGTCTGACGATCACCTGCGGCTAGCCACGAAAATGTAGCGAACAAGCGTTAGCTTGTTTGCTTTTGAGAAACCTTTACACTTCTCGCATTTAATTCATATAATGATTTATTTATTCTGTAACTGTATGTGATAAATGATGCCAGTAGCAATGCTAATGTCAAGACGTTATAATGTTCTTTTACTTAAAAAGGCAGATTAACTACATAAAATAGCTAGCAACAAGCTAACGTCATTAGCACTTGTTTCTGTAGGCTCACCTTCAGTCTGACTTCATACGTGGTATATCTGCCCCTGCCGACCCCGATGGTTTCAGGGTTGCTCACATCAATCTCTAGAAAATTACTCGGGGGTCCATACGCGTCATTTAAGTTTTGAGGCTTAGTGAAGAGCCTTCTCGTATCAGCTATGGCATCAGCCATTTCTCCCTGTCCTTAGCAGCTACGGATTTTGTCAAGTTAGCTAGAACACTAATATGTGCTTAACGTTTATGCCCTTCAAAATAAAGCATTTTCGAAATGGTTGCGTCTTTATCATAAAACATTTTATTTAAAAGAGCAGCAATTAGACCAATATTTAAAAGAATACTCAATATTCATTTAAATAGTGATTGATGTTTTACCTTTCCCCTTCAAAATAGATGTTATTATATCTAAACACTGTAATTATGATATTAATTTTGAAGGCACACAAGTTAGTTTCCGGAAATGCTGTGTTTCTAACTATCGCTGCACTTCCGATCAGCTGAGATTCAGCTGACAGCTGGCTCGGCCACCTACTACTAAACTTGTTTACAGTTGATCAGTGAGTGCGTTGGTAAAATGGATCATCAGGCAATTGATGTGAATCTATTTATTTTATTTCTATGGTATCAATCAAATGGATCAATTAAACTCCCTATAATTTAGAGCAGTTTTTGAAAATGTCATTATCGCGTTTTTTTTTACCAACGTGATATATTATCATTTAATCACAGCTTAATACTTATGTTCATTTTCTGGGGTGGTAAAATAAAACATTACAGTTTAATTGTCAATGAACTGTTATATTAAGGTTGATCTAGGTTGATCTCATATCAATGTTTTATTGTGCTGTTGCAATTCAAACAGATAAAACATGGAATATATGCGCTTAACTTTGATTGTTTGCCCTTTTTTTGTGTTTTCCCTTTTACCCACTTTTTTTAAAAAAAAGTTTTTACACAGCACACGTCCCTTCCACACTTGTTGTAATTGCAACTTGCATACGTGTGAATAAAGTTTCATTATTTTGAAACAACATGGCGACTTACATGGTCTCTTTGCCTGTCAGATCCTCTCTTAATTTTTTGTTAAAAGACACTGTTCTGAGTGTAAAGAAAACTAGCATTTTATCGGGCTATTGTGGTATAAAATGTAAGTGTTCTCCGTCCATAATTATTACGTTTCAGAAAGGCGTGATTTAAAATATTTGCTTGTACAAACCGTTCTTTGGTAATACCTGTTTGATAACTTCGTGTTACACACCGTATACATGCTACATGATTCATTTTCCTTTTTCTTTCCATGCTACCATCACATCTAGTCGTTCTAACGCTACTGTATTTTCTTAAGGTTACAACAGTTTGTGGAAATTCAGTTCGTCTTCATCAACCCATTCTTCTAATAATGGCCCCGCTGACACGTTGGGTCACTTTGATCGGCTGGTTCAGTGTGGATGCCTGAGGAGAGATGGTCAGCAGAGACTTGTTCTTCAGCAGCTGACTCAGCTACAGGACACACTAAAAACCTACAGTAATAGCATCTATTTGAACCCACCAGCAGTGAAATCAAAACAGGACAATGTGGAACCTCAGAATGATGAGAAGTCCTGCACTCTAAATGATAATAAGGTAAATTGTAGTGATATTAAACAATGTGAATCAAATGTATTAGATCAGACTCTACAAGTAAAACACAGTTTAGCTTAAAAAAATTAAAGCTTATGGTTAAATTGTGGTGCTAACCCTTTTTGTAGCACGATTTAGTTGCATGATTTCTTATTGATTGAATGCTTAAGTGGTAAGTTTATTTGTATAGGACATTCCATATACAAAACTCTTTTTATATACAACTCTTAGAGTGTTTTACATAAAATATGCTCCACTCTCAGGCCACTTTCACCAAAAACGCAAAGAATTTTCAAAATAAGTTGCACTGTATCAGAGATTTTTCTAAAAAACAATGCACTGACAAACCCACAAATAGTAGGTTATAACACATTATTTAATGTTTTAGCACAGTTTGCTGATTTTTCATAACTGCAAAATATTTATAACTGCAAATAATATACACACTAAGTATGTGTGTTTGAATAGTAAGACTAAAGATCATCAGCCGGATGTTATGTTTACGTTCTGTTTTTACAAATGAAAACACAACATGAGAACACAAACGTTACAGTTTCAGGGTTTATTTTCTGTTTCGTTGTTGCTTTGTTTAGCTTCAGTTACCATACTGAGGTTCTGCTTATCGCAGTTTAGTTTTTATTGTATACAACGTCACACTTTTATTCTCATCTTTGTCTCCTGGTTTTTTATTGGTGTCTGAAAACCTTCTTATTTGTCTAATCTTGTCCCAGCTGGTATTGGGTGGGGTTGGGGTGGGTATTTCTTTCTGCTCTATGGTGAACGTGGCCTGAGAGTAGAATATGCACCTAAACTGTCCCCACAGTGGTGCTCTGTG
>JBAMHX010000025.1:13712870-13725860 GCA_037177515.1 Pseudomugil tenellus | reverse complement strand
TATATATATATATGACCACCATCCAGTTCTACCCAATCAATCTGATTCAGATGTGCTGCAACATCAAATAGCTGCAGGACAACGGCCATCAAGGGCCAACATGGACACACCTGCCATAGGTCAGAGGCTGAATCTGAGATTTTTTCTAGTTATTTTTAACTTTCTTATCTTGGCTTTCGATTACTTGTTTCAGAGCAGGAACACTCAAGTATTTAATTGCTTTTTACAATGTACAGTACTTTGTGTTGCCTAATGGCATGAAAAGTGCTATATAAATAAATAAAGTTTGAAGTTCAAGTCTGGTCCTTGTGATCCACTATCCTGAAACTTTAAGATGCAGGCCTTCTCCAGCACACCTGAATCAAATAAATGGTGTGTTACCAGGCCTCTGCAGACCTGAATGACATGCCATGAAGAAATTCAGGTGTGCTGAAGAAAAGATGCATGTAAAAGCTACAGGATAGTAGATCTTGTGGACTGGATTTAGACACCCCTGCTCTATAGCGTGTTCATTAACAGAGAAGAGAGTTTCTGCTTGTAATCTTGGAGTTATATTAGCACTCACGCTTGTACCTGTTGTTAGATAAATAGCCATATGTGATATTTTATCAAGTTATTTCACTTGATACATAGATGACAATGACGTGATATAACTGAAAAGTAAGGGAAAATACCAAAATGAGCCAAAGGAGCATTTCCACTTGTGTTATTAAGGGCAAAAAATAACCTTGGTCATTCCAACAGCAACACTAAACTGCTTCTGAGTTTACATGTTATTTTTATGCATGTGTAGGTTTTGTCAAATGTCCTGTTTTCTTATCACATGCATGTAGGAATATTTGATTATTCTAAAGTGGAAATGAGTGTGAGTATGCTTGTGTGCATGAGTATTATTGGGAAAAGCTCCCCTCACAGTCAAATCATGTACAACTATAACCAGTTGGAATTTTTTACACACTTCACACAGTAGCAAACATCTTTTTTTTTCTTGAGTAGTTTTAATGTCTTAGAATTTGTTGTAAAGCAGAAGCAGAGAGTGGTTCCTGCAGCTGGACTCTCATGTGGTATATTGACATGTAACGTAAGGGGAATGTAGTGAGCCGAGAGTAGGGGTCCGGGAAATTTATTGTCCATTTAAGTCATGGAACTGTATAATTCAGGGGGCTGTTGTTGTTTTTAGGTCAGGGAAGCTGACTGTCTCATATTTGGGGGTGTTTTTTTTTGGCTGGCACAAACACACTGGGTTAGGCAGAGTTTTTTGCAAAACGGCAGGGCAGACCACCTGCTGGGCTCGTCCCTGCACCCTCTCCCTCTCTCACCGTCCCTATGCGGTAATGAGGGGATCCCTATTGTTTGGACAATTTTTGTCCTTTTTGCTTTTGATTTTGGACTCTGACAAACGCTTTGGTATAAAGCTATCAACATCACAGCAGACCACCCTACCAACCCCTCTCGTTTTGCACCTTATTTCTTGTTCTGTCTCTCTCTCACTCTCTCTCACACACATAAACACTCTGACTAGAGTACTTACGCAATTATTCTAGTTTAAATCAGGTCATACCACTGTCATAGCAGTGTCTGTTCTCGCTGTGAAAGTGCCGCCATTGTCCTCACTAACTGACCAAGTCTGAGAGCAGAGTACACTTGACTTAATATTGACCCAATGTGGCATGGTTTTGCGGCTGGTTGGCTGACAATGGACTATTGTTCAATGAGAGCCACCCTCTTCAAGTCAGTCTTGCATCATAGAATCTCCCCATAAACATTATGCCTTCAGGAGGACAGTTGTTAAAGATGAACCTAACTTAGACAGCTATGATCAGTTCTTTAGCCATGCTAGTGACCAAATGTGACAGGAATGTGACTCAAAACACGTGTTTTGTAGGGAGAAAAGATCTGCAAAGATGTGAAAATGTTTTATAAAGTTGCCAATACATCAGTGAGACATTTAGGCAGTGTGTCATGTAAGATGATTTTATTTTAATCTATTTAGATAAACATGAAATCGAAAGTGTTGTGGAAATTTAATATATTAGCTTAATTACCTTGCTCTTAATCAATGTGTAGCTGAAAGGTCTGAACATAAGGCTCCTACACTGATGTAATTCTGACCTTAGTAAACCATCTGCAAGGCCAGCGTCCTTCCATCAGGGAAATGTTTAGACAAGAACTCGGTTTTGTTGTCATATAAGAACAGGCTTCAGATTGACGCACATAACAATCAGTCTTTAAACAAAGGTGCCTCTAAGTGACTGGGGGAATAGCTTCAGACTTCTGTGTGTCAACAGATCTCTGGAGGGATTCTCACTGGGTTATAACCTTGTACATTGTCCGTATGACTTAATGTATTGTCTCACTTCTTGTTTTAATGTTTAAATTTATATTCTTCTCAATCTAAAGAAACCAGTGTCGTCATCCTTGACAGGAAAAACGGCCATTACACTAGTATGACACGTTGGGCTCTAATTAAACAGACTCAAAAGTATTTTTTTCACCAAGTCATTTAAAAGCCAAAGGAGCCATGTCCTGCATGTGAACTTTCCACTCATGTGCCAGTCTGTATCCTCCACTAGGAGGACAGACTGGGCTGTAAAGACAAAGCAGCTGAGGGACAGCCTTGTTCTTCTCCACTCTGCCATGGAGGAATGATCATCCACCGCTGACAATTACCCCACCACGCCAGAGGGCTGCTTGGGAAGTCAGGAAGAAGTCACATGCTGTTTTGCCAGAACAGACAGGAGGGGCTTGTTGCTCTTCCAGTCTTCCACATCCTGCTCAGGACAGGCAGTAGATTGAAGTAGAAGAGGATGGGCAGGATAGATAGCAAATTTGTGCTTTTTTTAAAAAATTTGGTTTTCAATCTGTCATTCTCAACATTTATGAGAGTCAAGTGCTCTTTGTGCAGTGGAACCCAAGTAGTGCATGAGGACACTGAGTACCATCCTCGTGAAATTGTTGCTAAATTAAATATTAAGAGGACAAGCTTTTCGCTTTAGCAAGTGATTTAATTCCAAAGCAATTTGGAGTTGTCCATTCCCAGATATGGAGAATTCTCAACCACAACGGTTTTAAACCTGCGATCCATAATTTAGCTATAAAAACACTTCAAGTTCTCCCTATGAAAACTGATGACACATGCATTTACACAGCTTGGGTCCTCCCTAGTTATATTTGGCTTTACTCTGGATTCTCAGCTCGGTCCCACAGGAGAATTATTTTTAAGCAAAGACCTTTATGATAATAGGAGGCAGGCAGCACAATGACTTCCAGCAGCACCTCAATGCAGCAGTACCGTATCACAATTAGCAGTTCTAAACAGACTGCACAGACAAGTCCACTCCATCTCGTATGGAGCCTCATCCAGTCCTCTCCGTTTTGTCTGACAAATCCCCCCATTGTTCCTCTGATGATGCTTTTCTTTCGTGGGAACCCTGGCTTGTCTTGTTGATTAGATCCCCTTTGTCTTCCTCCCCCGCAGCGGGCTAGTCTGGAGAACGTGAAACATCACACTGTAGTGGTGGCTTAATGCCTCGGGATACTTTATTTATGAAATTGTTCTTCAGGCTTGCATTTTAACAAACAGAAAGAAGTTAATGCAGTTAACAAGGTGTAGTTATTTGCTCCATCAATGAGGGGTTAATGCTGATTTGTGGTTGATTGTTGTGAATAATTGGTTTTGATTACAAACAGCTGTTAGGATATAATGTAAGCCTCATTTTTCCTTTATCTCCCCAAAGGAGGAACTCCTTCCTCCACCAACACCACCTAAAGGCTTCTATATATATGGAGATGTTGGTAAGATTGTGTTTATACAAGTTAACTGTCTTTTTATATTATATTAGCAAACAAAACATTTTTTGTAATATTAAATATTTGGATGAGCTCTGCTTTCAGGGTTTATTATTATTATGATTATGATTATGATTATGATTATTATTATTATTATTATTATTATTATTATTATTATTATTATTATTATTATTATTATTATTATTATTACTATCAATAGTAAAGGTATTATTGTTATTATTAATATTATTATTGATCACCCTTTTAGGCACAGGGAAGACTATGCTCATGGATCTGTTTTACTCTCATGTTGAAAACATTTGTAAAAAGAGAGTCCACTTCAATGGCTTCATGTTGGATATCCACAAAAGTGAGTCATTTCCTTCCTCATCGGACCACAAAGGCTTGCTTACATGACTTTATGGATTTTTTCTCCTTATTTCTATTCATTTAATTTTGAAATTATTTAAAAATTTTTCTTACTTCTCTGTTGGCAATCCTATATTTAACTATGTTTGTCTCAAAGGGATTAATGCTAATTGTCTACCATTATGCATACAGGTGAAATTACTGCTTTATTCAGTTTCATCGGGTTTGGTTTGCCGATGCAGGTGTGCTTTAAGATGTGCCTGACGTTTGTGTGCTGCTTGAAGGGATCCATCGGAGGAAACAAAGCCTGCCAAAACGAAGGCTAGGGAAAATGTTCACCTATGACCCCATATCACCGGTTGCCATGGAGATCAGCAATGAGACCTGCCTCTTGTGTTTTGATGAGTTTCAGGTGAGTGCATTGCAGGCAGTGCTCCTGTGCGTGCCTGTTTGCACGTGTGTATTTGTTGAGAAATGAGTGAATAAACGACTCATTTTTACAAACTGTTTTATGAAAAGATCTATATTAGCAGAAGAAATAACAAATATGCAATAAGTCCGTATGTACCCAGTTGATTTGAAATATTTTTATTTGGTCTGAATAAAGTCTGTTTTTGTAAGTTTCTTCAAATTTAAAGAAGTCTGTAAACTAGCAAAAATGGGTGTGAAAATGAATATATCTCCCTTCAGAAGGTTGTCATGGTTTCATTTTAAGCATTTTCTGCCTCATTTTAACACCTACTGTCCACATTTCCTATATATGTATGCTAAAAAAAACCATTAAATTTAATTAAATTATAGATATTTACAAAAATCCAAAACCAGAAACAGTAAATCACAGCAAATTATTTTTTTTTATTATAACTTACAAATTAGACACCTGAAAATTTATGCAAAAGCTTAAATGAAGAAAGTTGACATTTACGATAAACGCCGCCTCTTTTGTTGGACCAGGAATGGGAAAACTCCACTAAACTTTTGTTCCTCCATCTTTAGATTATAGTTTAGCTGTTGAGTTATTCCAGTATGAGAAACTATGTGCTGTGAACTTGATTTTTCAAAAGAAAATAACACAATAAAAAGCAAGACTGGGGACATCTAGTGGCTATTTTTGAGCAAAGCAGAAGCTGCTTCCTGTTCATTTTGCTAGTTTTTGTACAGTATTGCTACACTGGATTATCTCACAAGCATCATCACACAACATTTTCAGCATCAGTATCCTAAAATTTAGTTCTTTGTCTGCTCTTGTTGCTCATTTATATGCCTGTGCTGTTGGTTTGTTTCTAAAATAGTACAGGCAAGTCTCCACATTTCCTTTTTTGACTGTATTTAAACATTAAACAACACCTTCAGTCATTAGTGATGCAGATATTCTCGTTATTCTATCCTTTACTGTCAGAGGAGAGAGCCTCTACTGAAGCTCTCACTATTCTCTGTAAGGTGGTTAGTCATTCACTGGTGTAAAGAAGCAACACGTGTTTCTGTGTTTTTCATCAGCCAGCCAAACACATCTGTTAGCTGCACAATGTTGCTCCTCTTACTGATATCATCACAGTTAATGCCAGCAGGTCAGAGGTCACAGAAGGTGCAGGAGCGCTCTCTAATAACTCTCCATGCATCTGCGAGGATCAAGAGCCGCTCCTTTCATCTGGCCGTCTTTCACATTTTAAACCGCGGCGCTGTTTGTGGCTTCTCATTGATTTGTTTTGTTTGCTGTCGCCAGCTTTGCTGTTTTTGCTCGTCGACTGTTGCTACCGTTGAATGGAGGGGAAACAAGTAAACATGTGCGAGTTGTTTGTGATGCATAAACAAGAGGTTGTGAGGTTGGAAGAGTCGGGGTGGTGGGGGGTGCGAGGGTCTGTACCAATCAGCATCCTCCTCCACTCAACCATGCAAATGAGGCACTGGGTATCAGTCGCACTCTCTTGCTTCCTTAAGTGAGTGGAGCTAGAAAGCGACTGGCGGCGGCGGGTCAGATGGATCTTATCCTCTTAAATGCTAATGACATTTCTCCATTCTCTTCATTAGCGCCATGCCATTATCAGTAATTTGTAGCCCCCCTCTTTTCTTTTACGACCTCCGTTCGGTTTCCCTAATGAATACTCGCCTTCGAGAGGTCCGAAATGGAAAGATGGGAAGAGAGTGAGAAAGGAAGAAGTAGAGTGAGAAGAAAACGCTTGAGCGTCATTGTCTCAGGGCCCCAGTTACTGCGCAGCCTCTGAAATTGCTCGTAGGTTGTGTACATAAAGAGGTGTAACATCAAAAGAGGTTTAATTTGGCACCCGTGTGGCTCGCTGTAAACTGACAGGCGCTTGAGTAATTGGATGCTCATTTAAATATCGGCAATGGCTGACAGAGATTGCGCCATTATTTTTGTGTTCCACAAGTGCCACATCAGTCCCCTCCACCTTTCTCATTCTGTGGGTTCCCATTCTCTTTCCCTCTGCCGCTGCTCACCCAGCAATCAATATTGCCCCTCGTTCTGTGCCCATGTTGAGGGCACATGAATAAACAAATCCATGCTGTATAAAAGGTCATTTTTAAATGATTCTTTTGAAATGAAAATAAAATCCTGTGGTTGTAGGAAGTGCGGGGCCCCTTCAGAAAGACACAGAGCCTTGGCTTTCTGTTGATTCTCATTACGCACACGCACAATCAGTCATGGGCACACACTCTAATTTGCTGCCCTTAGCCACCTCTTCTCAGCAAAATCAAGGCTTTAGCACAAATGTTAATCAAGTATTGGCAAGGGCTAATATGCAAAAGCAGAAGACTCTCCAGAGTGTGAAAGGAGGCATATGCTGTGGGTATGGCCATCAGAAGTGCCTGTTATATATGGGGAAGTAGATAAGAGGAAGAAGAGAAAAGGGAGGTGCAGCAGACACCTGCTCGATCATGGAGCACGCCAGTTCCCATTCCCAATAGATTCCCGCAAAGATTCACTTTCAGGAGGGATATGATGTTGACATGTTGTACACAAACATAACAGGTCTCTTATATTTGTGGATTAAAGATTAAGTCAAACAAATAATGAGATAACCATCCTGTTACACACAGGATGCTTGTTTTACATAAAAAAATCAGCAAACCTCTGAAAAGAGAGCAAAGACATATTGTATATGTTCACCTCATTCCTGCGCATATACATATATATATATAAGTAAGAACACAAACAAGAAATCAAACAACAGGGAACATCATTGAATCATTGATAAGAGCAGTCAGACTGCTGGAAGTCTGATTGGACACACATATTGGAGTGTTAGAGGCACTGAATTTTTTATTTATTTTTTGTTACTTTCTGTTCGCAATGTCTTCACAAAGAGCTAGAACGATTTCTCCAAGTCAGTTTAACTTTTTTGTTTGTCAAAACAAAGTGCAGAAATGATCCTTGAAGATCCGAGTCTTCGTGCTCTTAAAAGTAGATAAGGACTCTGCAGATCACATTTTTCTTTGCAAAGGTTTGACTTAACCTTCCTGTTCATACGGTTCTTTCAGCTGAAGCAAGTTCAGAGTCAAACACCAGTTTTGACTTTTTGTAAAGCTTTATAGAAATGGACTTTCAGAAGTGTAAACTGGTAAACAGTGTTTGTGGAATATATTCAAAGCAATGCCTCATTAACTGAGTTCATTTCAAAGTTTCACGTGTTTATTGATAGAAAGTACCGTATCGTATTCAATATTAACGACAATTTGTCAAAACTGGTGCAAATTCATTAATTTTCTTTCACTTCTAACTCTCCTCAATCAGTCATCAGGCTTAATCAGATGTGCTCAATACATGGTGCTTTGACTACTGTGCATCACAGGGTAACATGATTTCTCCCTTTATGGGTGTTCAAAAGAACAACATAGGTGGAAGAGGAAGAGAGATGAGAGAATAAGAACAAAAGTGAGAGCACTGGATTGCTAATAGAAAGGTCAGAGCTCTTCATTTAACAGCCAGCGACTCATAAACGTCCTTGCGTCAGTGTTTTCATTGACCTTTGTTCATTGTGGACTCATGGAAATGATGTGGATGAAAAAGGCAGCAGACAGTTGAATTGGATTGATGTATTGTAACTTTGCATGGCCTTGTGTGTAGTTCAGACAAAACGCATACACACAATTTAATATGCTTTTTATAAGGCCTTCTTTGATAGATGCTTTGTCTGCTTTCATGACCTCAGTGCTGACTGGCATTGCTCTGTTTTCAGCCTTCTTTTCTACTCCTTGTTTTTGTGCATCATTCTCACATCTGCTCAGTTGATCGGTGCAGATCTGCCGCCTTGTCTCAGCTACTTATCCCCAGCAGAAAGCCGCTTCGTGACCATTTGCAGTCAGTTCAAGTGGTTTAGGGTGTGTGTGTGTTTGTGTGCGTGTGTGTGGAGACAAGCGAGTGTGAGTGGCCATGACCAGGCAAAAAGGACTGAATGAGCACACCTGAATGACACTAATCAACATGGAGTGTCGATGGCTTGACTTGACCTCACACACACAAACACGCGCTTACACACAGTAGAATATACTTTGCCAAAATGGGGTTCTCTTCTTCTCTCATCTTCAAACAGGTGACAGACATCGCTGATGCCATGATCCTCAAGCAGCTGTTTGAGACAATGTTCAAAGCTGGAGTGGTGGTTGTGGCCACCTCCAACAGAGCTCCTGATGGTATGGGCAGCTTCCTGCATTACTCTATGTACTTTTGCTTAATACTTCCTGTATATTGTTATTAGTGTGGTGGCGGACCACTCGTTAGTTCTTTCCTGAAAATGTAACGGTCTGAGTCCATGTGAAGCAACTGGAACAAGTTTTTCTGTGACTCAGTTTAAGATCCTGCACTAGTTTGAAGAGATTTATATTTTCTTTCATCATTGTAGCAATGATGATAATTGATAATGATACTTGCAACAATTAACATACAACATAGGATTGTTGTTGAAACTCAAACGGGATATTTTATTGTCTATTTTGCCATTCATTTATAATTATTATTATAATCTTAGCCTGTGTAGTTCCTTGTTTTTATTCGGTATCTCCAGTGTTCCTCAGTGGGGGCTACTATTAGTTCTAGGTTGGATGCATCTGTCTGCAGTGGTTTGTTGCTACAGGCTTACTGACCTCCATTGAGGTATGATGGGATTTCTTGTCTTGGGGTCTTCTGTATTCTGCCACAATTTTTTTTCAAGTATTTATATATTGTGTAAAAAAAGTTTGTGTGTGTGTACCTGTATATGTATGAATGTGTACGTGGCAGGGAATGATCGGGATTTTATTAAATGTGTAAAGCACTTTGTGCTATGTTTTTAACATATAAAAAGTGCTTTATTAATAATATATATATTGGGATTTGATAAGAAATGCCTCATTCACCAGTTGTTCTTCTGGACAAATTGGTTCCCAAATCCTATTTGTGAACTTTTTGCTGCATTCACAAAAGTCTTGTATTTTTCAGTGCATGAGTAAGAACAAATCACACACACACACACACACACACATGTAGGAGCACTCTAGCATACAGCCAGCATTTGTAACATCTTCTGCTGTCCAGTTCATTTGAAATACCAAGGTTTAAAAGCATTATGTTAATCTAAAATCAATCACAAGATATTGCAGATGATGTCCTCACATTTAATTTCCTTCAGGAAAAAACTGAATTACTTTTCATTCATTTCACTGATTCAAGGACAAGTCACAATCAAAGAGGATTTCATTTTGTTGCTGGTCTTCCTGAACCCATCAGTGCAAGAGACTGCTTACACTTTGTGTTAAAGCAGCTTCACTAGATCTGTTACCTCATCCACAAGAATGTCCCTCCATTAATGTCCACATCACCTGCGACTCACAGATCCAGCTGTTGCATGTGGTCTGAGTCCAGATAAGTCAGAATTAGCAGATGCCATATCACGCTCTCAAAGAAGAATCATTTAGGTGGTGCTGCTCCTTAACTTTGGACAAACCCTCATAAATCCTGTTACAAGGCTGTGATTTTAAATGGCAACAGAAGACTTTGTCTCTGGCCTTGACATTAAGCTTTTCAAGTCCAGCATATAGTTCTTTAAGAGGAGAGTTTGGTTCATGAAGCTTTTCTATCAAGAATAAAATTACAAAATGATAGTTCAGTCACAAGAAGTTGTCTTTTTTCTACTTCATGATTAAACTGTAACAAGTCATTTTAATTTGCAGTTATTTCAGCAGGTTGCTTATCACAATCAATCAAACTGGGACATTTTTTGATCTATTTCTGCTTTCATCCATCCTGAACAATGTGAGAGAAGAACATGAAAGTTTGGTTCTGTCTGCAAATTGTCAACAGAGTTACAGATGTCGGCTTCGCAGCACAACATGTCTGCTCTGTCTTATTTTTAGGATAAAACAGGTGGGCACCTTGGTGAGCATGTTTTTTCCACTTTATTATACTACTATACTATGTATTATGATGTAACAATCCCCTTTTAGGTGTCATCTTAGATTTTAGTTTTAGGAATGGAATCAAGCAAATGAGCTCAGTGTATAAAAAATAATTTAATTTGTAGGATCATTTGGTGACTAAGCAGTATAGAAAATTCACATGAATAAAATAAATCAAAGACAGAGTAGAACAAGCTAAAAAAAATTAGCTTATTTAAAAGTCTAAACTCAGAGAAACTCAAAAGTTTTTAATTTTTTTCTTACTAAATGACACTTCAAATCGTGGTAATTAAAGGGTTAAAGGTGATGTCAGAACGAGATCTACAAGGCAGGTTGTTTAATCTGGAGACAACTCAAACACAGGTCTTTGCATGAACCAGGATAAAACTCGACAGTGTTTCTGCACATAAAGGCAACGGTGTATCTGTTAAATGCATTTTGTTGAGATAAGTTGGATCTAAAAGTCTCAACAGTCGTGCAGGAAGCTAAGACTTCAGTCGAACATGTCATGTAGGTGATCAAGTAAGCTGAGATGAAGAATATTTTCTGTTAAATCTCTCCAGTGCTTGTCATGACCTACAAACCACATAATTTTTTGTCCTAGAATGCAGGTTGTCCGTCAGAACAAGTGTGATGATTTGCTGCAACTCTTTTGATGTAACAAGTAAAATACAAGCAAGATATATTGTAGAGCGTCACAAAACACTGACTCGTGCAGTATAATCTGGTGAAGTCAGTCATATCATAATCCCTTTTTTTTATCAACTTTTAAAAAAAATCCCCAGTCCACCATGAATTTTAAATTAAATGCCTTTTATTGTGTTTTTTTCTTTTGTTGTGGGTTTTTTCAAGCACCAATTAACAGCCCAATCCTCTGATTGTTGCACTGTGACTGTAAGGTTTGCTTATGATTTGACTCTATATGTGCTCCTAAATGACATCTTCTTAATTTGACCACAAACACATAAATAGGAAATGTTGCTAATCCATGGGCTGAAATCTACAGAGCTTCATGGTCAAGTCACCCGTTCAAAACAACATTTTAAATGTTTTTCCTTTTCAGTCACTTGAAATTTTTCTCTTTTTATTTCATTCCCACCTGCAAAATTTTTCATCAAATGCATGGTTGGAGAAAAAGTTCTTTTTTTTTATTGCATTTTTTTTAAAAAACTGCAGTGTTTTCCTCATTTGGATCTGGAATCTGCAGGGCTGGTGCCATGGAAATGGTCACACTTGGGGTGGTTGATGCGGTCCTGCACCGTAGCCTTGGGTATAGTGTGGATTACTGCCTGCTGGGATATCAGTGGTTGCTGTAATGACACCTTGAGCATTCCTAAGGGGGGGTGCTTTTTTTTTTGCTGGATCTCCAAAATGTTGCTTCGTTACGTCAACGTCCAGTTATCGCCAAGCCAGAAGATTTTCCACAGATGTTTTTACTTTTGACCACTGAGTTTGTTAACTGGTTAATTTCATAGATAAATATTATCTAATAACTATTTTCCAGCACGGCCTGCTAATTTACACAAAAGTTGTGTTTTTCTTTCCTTAATCACCACACGTCAGTTTATTTATTCTTATTTAATTAGATTTTTTTTACATTAGTCTTACAGAATAGTTTCATCCATCCATGTTTGGCTCAATCAGAGCAAATTGATCATTACACAACCATGCCAAGTGCTCCCTTTTTACAGCAATTAACCAAAGGGGGGTTGACAGTTGATGCACCTCTCAGCTTTTTAGTCTTTTATCAGGCTTTGATGTCACATTTACTGTAGAAGAGACAAGACGAAGGAAAAAATGAGCAAAATAGTGAACAGGGTGGAGATAAATGCATGATGTACTTTCCGACGCCTCTTTCTCAAGGGAAGATGCTGATGCCTCAAAGCCTTGAATGAAGTGGATGGTAGCAAGATGGCTCTTTTAGACAAAGACGCATGTCTCTGATATTTACTAGCTATTAAGAACAAAGCGTCAAACCAGGCAAAGTTGATAGAGAGCCTACTTGGTATTAATTACAAGGTTAATGGAACACTAAAAGCCATGAGAAACAACTGGGCATGAAAGGCATACATTTTCCATCTTTATTGATGTGTAGATGCAGGTATCAAAAAGGCCTAGATGTGTTTGGAGGGGGAGGTTAGAGGTAGTTTTCATTTTTTTCTTTAGTGTTTTGTCTTTCGGTTCTGATGGAGTTTAATTTGATTAGGTTAGTAGGATGAATGACTTGCAGTTAAACGTTGTCAATGCGGTTGATAACATATAGTCAGTTTTATTCATGAGCCCATTTCATCCATAATTTTGCTTTTTGTGTCTATTTGAGGTAATAAATTAGGCATTAAAATGAATAATGAAATTAAATCAGAAAAGTCTGGACTCTAACCCCATATTCTCAAAATCTCTGCAACCACAAGGCATGTTTGAATACATCTGATGTCATATATA
>JBAMHX010000025.1:13673412-13696206 GCA_037177515.1 Pseudomugil tenellus | reverse complement strand
ATATAGAATAGCCTTCTTTTTAGGTTATGGCCATATCAAACAAGCAATTTCAATGTGTACTTTTGACTAAACCAGAATCATTCAGACTGGTGGCAGCATTAGTCACACACACTGAAGCATTCCTCACTAATACTGTGTATTTCTGTTGAGCTAGCACAGACTCACTTATAGCCATAAACTTCTCTCTTATATTAGCTCTTTATCTTCATTTTTTTCTCGTTTTCTCTTCCTGATAGTCCGTTTATGTCTGTGCATGTCCCCAAAACATGTCAGGACGTGTCCCAGCAGCCTCTCCACCTGTGCGCGAGGCTGCAGTGTCTCTTTAAAAGGCGATCCCTTTGCGCAGGATCCAAGGGGGGCTGGTCCTTGATCGACTTGCACGCGTGTGTGTGCGCGGCGCGCCAGTGTGAGTACGTAACAAGAGTGGGTGCGTGTGTGTGCGCGCACGAGTGTGTGTAACGCCGTGTGGAGATACAGTAGTAACCTGGAGTGAGGTGGCAGTCTCATTCCACATCGACTTGCCCCTGCACACATCTTATCTGTCTCCATATCGCAGAGCGCACAAGAGGAGTGGAAGAGACGCGAGTCAAGATGGCATCTGGACGTGGCTTTGGACAATCAGGGATCTAGTCTCTTTGGCTCATTTTGGTGCTACATAGGAGCGCAAAGAATTGGCCAAACCAGGTAATGTATTTATAGGATTGTGGAGGATTTATTAGTCAGAGAAACAAGATTGTTTTTGCACTTTTTCCTCAAACTGATCGTGGGAGGATTTATATCCTAAAGCGGGGATGAGATTCTGTGCAAAGCTCAAATGATGAGCAAGTAGCGTTGAAGTGTTAATGAAGCGAGGCTGAGAAGGATAAAAATGTCTTCATTGAAACCATTTTAGTTCTTTACGCGCGTCATCGGTGTGTTAGATTCACGCGATCGGTCTTTTTTTTTTTTTTAACTTTATGCTATTTTAAACTTGACTCTGACTGTGTTCTGGGTTTGTTTATTCTTTCCTTGCTTCATTCTCAACAGGCGTCCAAAACTAAGTTCTCTTTCTGCTTTGGACTTCGCTGGTGTTAAAGAGCAACAAAGGACGGGCGCGCGCATTCATGGGACGCGACTTTGACAGCTCTTCATTTGTTGTCATATAACTTTATCAGCAATCAGCAGGGAGCAGATTGTGTCTGGAGCAGGAGATAATGGCTGAGGCTGCGCTCCCCGACGCACTCAAGGACTTGGACGTGGTCATCGACCCGGACTTTGAGCCCAAAAAGCGGCCCAGATCTTGCACCTGGCCGCTTCCACGACCAGACCCCAGCGCCGTGAAAACGGAGAGCAACGATACAGATATCATACCCGAGGAAGAAGATGACGAAGAAGACAATGCAACCCCGACAGGTGTCAATGGATCTGGCATGTCCACAGAGGACCAGAGTAGCAACAGCCCTGCAGCCGATGGAGCGCTTCTCTCTCCCGGGCAGGAAAGCGGAGGCTCCCCGCTGTCTACGCACTCCCCAGCGGCTTCTTCTGGGGCCCTGACTCCCAGCAGCTTGACTGCTGCGCAGACTCCAAGGAAAGCATCATCTCGCCGCAACGCCTGGGGGAATCTCTCCTATGCCGACCTGATAACCAAAGCCATTGAGAGTTCGCCGGATAAGAGACTGACGCTGTCCCAGATTTATGACTGGATGGTGAGATCCATCCCTTACTTCAAAGACAAAGGCGACAGCAACAGCTCTGCAGGATGGAAGGTAAGAGCTGCTCCAGCACCCCCTCCTTCCTCCATCAAAACAAAAACAAAAAGCATGTGGCTTGCAAACCCACTGACACACACAGGGAGACACACTCACACGAATACAATTATGCCAGCCCCGTTGACTTTTTACGAGCTTATTTGGAAAGTCTGGGTCTCATTATCATACTAATGGAAATTGCAGAGCAGTCACAAATCAGAGGAAAAATGAGAAAAAATTCATTCGGGCCTCATTATGGGAACATTAATGCCTTTAATCAGAATGGGATTTAATTACCACATTTAATTCACCTTGTAACTTAAACAAAACAGGAGTTTTGAATGTGAACCAGTCAGGAAACAATAAAAAAAACTGCATATTTTTTTTATTATCATTAATATTATGCACTTCTTAGAATTATATTGCTTTAGGGATTAGAACTGTAGCAAACAAACATTATTAACTTATTAAAACACAGTGACCTATTTGGTGTGATGCAATCCCATTTAAGACTCATAGAATGATACAGTTACATAAGACAACCAGTGACCAGCAGCTAATCTATTAATGAGCCAAGAAGCTGAATGTAAACAAAACACTTTAATCCTGTTTGGAAACTTGTTCTTTCTAAGAATACCGTCGGTGTGTGTGCAACCCTCCTTCATGAAATGGTTCAGCGCAGTGTCTTTTAGGCTGTCATCATTGTAATAACTGTACACCTGTATTTTATAATAAGGAAAAATGACTACAGTAAGGAAAACGCTTGACCCATTTCTCATTTGTTATGTAAACCTTGGCAGGAAACCGTCAGTCTCTTAGGTCGGGTAGGCCACTGCCAAGGTTGCGGATTCAGGCATGCGGGAATTACATAACTGCTAGGTGGCTGTGGGATTTTTGTGAGCCGTAAAGGCTTCTTTTCAAAGCCATCGATCTGATCATCAGAGAGACATAAGGGGTCTGCGGAACAGAGTAGGAGGTAGGCTAAAAGGTCAGAGCGCAAAGATGACCTATCAGAACTGAAACTCTAGTCTCATGGGATGTGGAGCCACATTTTGCTGGGGCTTCTCAAGTTTGTTATGTGATATGCTTTAGGGAAGAGCCCCCCCTTCCCTCACACACACACACACACACACACTTAAAAAAGTAAAAAAAAAAGAAAAGGGTGGGTGTCTAGACCCTCCAAGTCAAGCAAGGCCAGAGTCAGCGTCACCATGCAGGCTTGTTACTCCAGGAATTTTGGGCATGAGGGCCAAGCTGTCAGGGGTATAAGTGTTAAACATGTCTGTAAATCTTTACTGGAGCGCATGGCCTCTTCTAAAATACTCTTTTCAGGACGGGCTTTTTGTAACACAGAGTTATCTTTGTGAGGTTTAAACCCAGATTTTGCAGAATGATGTTGTTACAGCTCCAACATCTGCAGCATTCAGGCTCATTTCTGCCTCAAGCAGCAGCTGAAACCAAGCGCACATTTTAAAGTCAGAGTTTCAGGTAGCTACTGCTGTATGCAAACTATTTCAGATCTGTGCTTTTCTGTGCTCTCCAAACTCAGGTTTTGGAGTCAGTGCACCTGTGTTGAAGAGATTTACTGAACAAATCCTGGTAATCCCCATGGGTTTCTCCTACAGCTCCTAAACAACGTCATTCTACTTCATATCTCTGTCAGATAACCACCAGGCCTGATAGAAGTAGGTTAAGACGGCCAAGATAACACTTATCACCTTAGATACTCTTTAACCAAGAAAAGCAATGGGATATGCTGTAAATAGAAACACACAGCGTAGTTAGTCACTTGCTCTTACACAATAGGGAAGACGGTGTACTGTACTAAGGCAGTTCATGGTACATAACCCTATTGAATGTCTGCCATTCTAGGGAGGAACATTAAGTCTCTTTACTTAAACAGTATCACTGCTGACCTGAGATCTTATGAAAGGGGAATCATGTGTTTATCTGCACATGCAAATAGAAACCAAAAATAAGTTGTGCAATTTCCAGCTCTAGTTTCACCTGTTAGCTCCTGGATAGTCAGCTGTACTACTGATGTGCTATGAAGAAGGCCACAGCATGGTATTGGGATGCAGGCCACACATCAAAATAGCACATAACACTGCCTGTTTGCATAAGATACAGATTAGGTGCACCTGTTTGTATATGTGTGCAAGTGCATTGGCGGTTTATGTGTGTCCAAGTCTTCACGACTGAGTGAACTTTGTGCTTTAGTGTTACTTAATCCTCCTGCAGCAGGCTTCCAGTTGCCACCCATCGGTGACCGAGACCTAGTTATGTCACATTCTCGTTCAAGGTCAAGAGATTTCTTCAGCTGCGCGTTACTTATATGTTATACTTAGTTCTGTGTGTTCCTTAAACCTGCCACACTCAGACATGCTCAGACATAAACTGCTCACTGTGCATCTGTCTGGTCATGTTCCGTCTTATCAACAGGGTTCATGATTGAGTCTCTACAGGGGTCTGGAATTATTTTTACTCATTAGACTTTTATTAGATTACATAAATCTTTACAAGATCCCTCAGGCTGCAACAAGCAGCAATCAATGTCAACATGAGGTCTTTTGGTACATACTGTATATTAGTTTCCAGGTCCTTGGGTAATTGATGGCCTTTTGTAGGTACTCAGTGTTCAAATCAAGCAGTGAGCTGCAACCGTAGATGTTTTTTTCCCACCTACAAATAAAAAAAACAGGTTCACCGATGGGGCAACAGCAAGACATGACTGGTACTGACTATTTTTTTTTTTATTGAGAAAGTTTATTTGAACATAATTTAAAAAACAAAACAAAAGAAAAAACAAACATAATGATAAAACATAAGAAAAAAAAAGCTGTTCAAAGGGAGTGGAAGAAAGCATAAGCTTATATAATCCCACCCAGTAATCACATCTATCAAAATCTATATCATTTTCAAACATTATTAGTACTTTTATACTTAAAATAAATCAACAGTTATATTGACAACAATATACCTAAATAACAACGATAAACTGTGTATATAATACAATCATTATTGTAATAGTACAATCTAGATAAAATCAGGAATAATCAACAATTATACAAATAATAATTATAACTCCAATTTTACTATCTATACAGCTCAGTTAATATGTATTTATATAACAGTTTGAATGAGTGGATATTTGGAGACCCTCTGTGTTCTTATTATTCCATAACTTAACCCCACAAACAGACACAAAAAAACTTTTCCTGCTGCTTTTCAACAACTGCCTTTTAAAAATGGTCTTCCCTCTATAATTGTAACCCCCATCTCTCAGACTGAAAAGATGCTGTACATGGTATGGTAATATGTTCCTGCTGGCTTTAAACATAATCTGTGTTGTGTGATAACTGACCAGTTCTTGGAGTTTGTGTGATCCAGATAACCAGCTTTATGTATAATATGGTCTTCCCTTTGTTTTAAGCCATCAGTGAGTGAAGTGTGTTCTTATAATTTAAACTTAAGCAGCTGTTATAGTCTCATAAGATGGCTGGGTAGTAAAAAAAATCCTGTAATACTGCAGAAAATACCAAAAAAACATTAGCTGGGGGGAAGAGAGTGGGGTGGTCTGTGTAAGTTTGCAGGTGTAAAACTGGAATGGAGGAGTTGCAGGGTAGGGGTGTAAAAGGGAGGAGAATGGTGGGGGGCAGAGGGAGCAAATTAACAAGCTTTGCTCTAAATTAGTGTATGACATCAACCCTCTGGCTGTGATTCCCTATGGAGGGTTTTCAGGCTTTCAGGCTAAAGGGGGCGATGGGCCACGCGAGCCCACCTGCTCCAGGCAGAGAAAAGCTCCGGGTTCTGTTCTACTTCCATTTCCAATCAGGAGTATTTCCGAGGGAACATTTGAGGTGCTTTGTTCCGTTTATGTTCATATCTGAGAAATTACCGTAGTGGGCCCTAAAGCCACCTGAACACGATGACGCTCATGTGCTGGCGAATATGCTAACATGTTGCCATAACAACTGGAAAGACTTCACACAAGCTTTCAGGACCTAGCTACTGGTGATGATGGGTTATTGGGAAGATGCTGGCTGAAGTTTGAGGTTAAATTCTTCTACTCAAGCTGCGCTTCTGTAAAGCAGCTACACTCAATAAAACAATGAAATGTTTATTCACACATTTGTAATATTTATTTTCTTTTAAGAGTTCTGTTCAGCTTTTTCACAGCTGTAGCAAATTTCTTCAAATTGTTCAAGAAACACAAAACGACAATGTAGGGATGGAGGTGTGAAGAGATTAACAACTTAAGAAGTATCCTATATGTGTTATTGTGTGTGTGTGTGTGTGCGTGTGTGTGTGTGTGTATGTGTGTGTACAGCAGAGATGTCTGTACAAAAATGGCTGCCAAGCTGGTCAAGTCAGAAAAATAATAAATGCACAAATTTCCTATAAATGTTTTTCTTTTCTTTTTTTACTTTCTCACCACCCATGCCATCTCTGCACGGTCTGTTCTCCCTCTCAATTATTCAGTGCTCTTGGGATGAATTCAGATCACTGTATTAATTTTTAAGAGCCTGTTCTTGGCTAAAGGCTAACCCTCTTTCACTTGTGTCTGTGTCTCTCTTCTCTCGCTCTCTCACGCCATCTCTCATTATTTTCCTGCCAGCTCCCTCATTTGTCTGGATGTAAAACACAGTTGTGGGCAAAAACAGGCTGTTCCGCATAGCTGGCCTCTGCTGCTTTGAAGCACAACTCTGAATATGTTGTGGACTCTAATAAATGGTACCAAATTATGGGATCTACCTTCTCATTTAGTACGACAATTCGGGAGTGTCCCTCCACTCCCCTTTCATCTTTTTTGCGGCCATTACGGCAACCCTTCTCTTCATTGTAACCCCTTTTTTTTATCCCATTATAAAACCATGAACATTCATAAAGTCTAAGGGTGGTCCCGCTCTGTTGCCCAGCTGGCAGATATTCCAAAAATCCAGTTTTCTCCCAAAGCCTAAAATGACTCAACTTGTTAATGAAATTTTTTTAATGTTGCATGTTTTATGTGGGTCTTTATGTTGTAAACAGACACATGAATACAGTTAGAGAGATGCTGGTTGCCTGCACATGCCCTGTCCTAGATAACATCTAAAATAACATGTGTCTAACACACTGCTTGCTAAAGATGAGGGCTGGGTTTAAGTTGGAATTTTGCCTTTTGTGCAATAAGTTTTAATCTTGCAAAACAAAACTAAGAACATATGAGCTAGTAGGGCTTTGGGTTCATTTAAAAAGAAAAAATAAAGGCAATTATCCTCAAAAACAGTCAAATTTTTATATAAGTTCTAAAAGTAATGTGAGCCTACTTCAAGAAATAGAATAAACATTACACTTTTACAGTTCTAATAGACAATTATTACATTACAAAGGAAATAATCCAGTATTACGTATCTGTTGATGGCAAAAGTCTATGTTTGTGTCAGCATGTTATGGTATGTGCAGATAAGATTTCTGGTGGAAAGAGTTGCTTATCAGGCTGAAAGATTTCTTAGAAGCATCTCTGAAGCGTTGGATGCAATAATGTAAACTGTATGCCAATAGAGAATGTTACTATTCTCCCCCAAGAGTGGTGTTAAAGTTTATAGGTCACAAAGCAACCCATAGTAATGCCTAAGCAACTAAATGCCTCTTTAATGCTGGCTAATGTTAAAGAGGCATGTGTTCATCATCAAGACACTTAATAACACAGCTGGGTAGCAAGGAGAAAGCCATCAAACCAGCAAGTTTTAAAGGAAAACGTCAGGGCATCTGCACATTTTTCAGAACCACAGGAGAAAGTGGATCGTGCATAAAAGTTGCTACAGGAGAGAAGCAAAAGTTGATGTAGTTATGTTGGATAATTTCTCTCAGTAGTTTTTTTTAGTGATGGGCTGCAGATTCCCGCGGTGGTTAGTTCTGCAGTCTCGGAGCAAGAAGGTCGCTGGTTTGAAGCTCGGCTTGGGTCGTGGTCTTTCTGTGTTGTTTGCAAGTTCTACCCATGTTCGCGTGGGTTCCCTCTGTGTACTCCGACTTCCTCCCAGCATCCAAAAACATGCATGTCAGCTTGATTGTAAGTTGTCCTTAGTTCTTGTGCTTTTTCGTCTCTGTGATGGACTGGCGACCTGTCCAAGGCTCCAGCTGCCCCAACTCTGAATTGAATGAAGCAATTAAGAAAATGAATGGATGGTTTTTAATGAACAAGTAAAGCATTTCTGATTTCTCAGTGGCATTGTATTCATTTTTACAACTTATTTTGGTCATATCTCTGAAGAAATGTGGAGAATTATTAAGGGCCTCCCAAGTTTAAAGCAATGTTTCACATACATCTACCATCAGAATGTAAGAATTCCCATCCGTTGCATATCATACTCTTTTACTTTAAGTGTATCTATGTCATGTTTTAAGTTGTAAAAATTTTAGCTGTTCTTTCCTGTAGAAAACAGTCACATTATGATTAATTTAATTAGCGTTACATTACATTATCCATAACTTCTTTTAAAGCAAATCATAGATTTGATATTTTCCAAACGACTAACTTGAAATTACTTATTTGTGCATAAAACCTGAGTTTTTAAGTCTCCATATTTTTCCAGAACCTGTTGAATCACCAACATGTGTGATGCTGCTATCAAAGCACCCTCACACTTTGGAGACTTGCTCAGCAGTTCTTGCAACATCAGATTACACCGATCGCCTCCTAACTGCTGGTGGATGAAACTGGTGCTCCAGCCAGATAATTAAGCAGAAACACATAGCTGAAGCTGCTAGACCTGGCAAATAATGACCCCAAGAAGAGTACTGCAGAAAAAAAAGGATGAACAAGAAGTAGATTTAACATGTTATTTCCATTTGTGTACACAGGAACAACAGTTAGTCTGGTGGTTAGAGATAATGGGTTAAATGTTTCTTTGAAAGCATGTTGTTGCATTCTTTTCTGCTGCAGGCTTGCTGTGGTGTTGACCCCAACCTCTGACCTTCCTGAAGAAAGGTTAAGCAAAGATCAGTGTTTTTCAAGCAAAGTCAATAAATTACTAAAAGTAGAAACACTAGTTTGAGAAAAGAATCACGTGATGTACACGTAGCTCTGAGACATACTGTCTAGCTCTGTAAAGATAAATAAAGAAACCCGCAATTAGCCCAACTTGCACAGTCTACATAAGCGAACTAGCACTTGCTTCGACCTACTTGGTTCAGCTTATCGATACAAGCTTCTTCCAACATCTTCCAGTTTTACATGATTACTCCTGTTTTTTCCTGTGATCCAAATTTGTGCATCGTGCAGCAAACAAAGCAAAACGGCTTCAATACAATTAAGGAAATGTTTTCTGTCAAACAGGAAATGGGCAGCAGAACACAGGAAGTGTCCCTGGGCAGTAAAGGAGAGTCTTTAGGAGTCTAGAAATTAGTTAATAACTGCTTAAAGGACTTCTGAACTTCTCAACTGCTATGCACGTGCATACACACATATTACACTGACTGAGCAAGGTGGAGAGTTTATAGCGTGTTTGTCTCATAGCAACGGATTGCTTGTACTACTCGTCATGCAGTTTTGGGGACGGCTGATAACAGCATGACCCAATGAACTCTTTCTGCTAAGCATTTGCTCACACGCATTCGCATAACCCTGCACATGCCTCCCAGTCAGGCCTTACTTCTCACTTTCCCAGATAACCACATTTGTGAAGTGGGCCCCTCTGCCTCTCTGCTTTCTCCTCTGTAGTAAACTCCTTTCAGCATCATGCTGTTGCTATTTTTCTACTGTCATGACTGGTTCATATATTTTGCAAGACAGAAGCTGAGGGTTATTAGAAAAATGTTCACATATTCAAAGTGACTGAAGAGCAGCTCAAAACAGTCACACATAATCTTCCAATTATCATGAATACAGCTCACTAATGTGAATCTTGGCTTTTAAACTTTAATTTGTTTTCTACTGAGCGTGTCTCATTCAATTACACTGGTCCGCCTTACTGGCATCACTGGGTCTGCAAACGATGGACTGAGCTACGGCTTCTGATTAACATTTCATAAACTACAATTAAAGCTTTCTGTACCAAAACAGCAAAACAGATGAAGAGAATTGGGTTTTGAAAGTGTTGTGCTGCTGACATGAAAGAGAAAAAAATCTCTCCCACAAGGATTTCTGTAATGCTCTCACTCACTTTTACAACTGAGATTATCTGCTTTCCCTGCCCTTCCCCCACATCGCCTCTCACCTCTCACCTCTCCATCCACTCATACACCTCCTTCTCAGTCAGGCTAGTCCAGATTGATGACAGCAGATTAATCCCAGATTATGTTAGATTAAATGTTTTGGAAACTATAGTTGCAGCTAAATTGAGCCAACACACCTGTGTGTGTGTGTTTGCATGCAAATATATGTCATGTGTTTTAGGATTGCATGAGTCATAGCTTTAGAAACTTGGAAGTGGTTACTTCTCTGTAAATAATTGATGTGTTATCAATATCTATTTTTATTCCATTACTCAAATTATTAAAATTATTGGGATGCACAGCAAATTATTTTCATTTCAACAATGTCAGTTCAAGGAACAAAAAAGGTCAATGCAGATTAAATTCATGCAAAATCCGGAAAGAATTTGACAGCACTAAAAATGCAATGAGCCATATGAGGATAATGATATGGCTACACATTATCAGGAAAAGCTGCAGTAAATTATGTCACTGTTGAATATTGATGTGATTTAATTCTTCTTCTGCACCTGAGCATACTGGTTAGCTGTAAAACATGCACAGAGGCATAACTCTGATTAATGTATTTGTGCTCCTTCTACTATTTGAAGTTATAAATCTGCGGGAAATTGTTGCAACAGGGGTGTCTGACTCAGTCCTGCAGGTTTTAGATGTCACCCTACTCCAACACATCTAACTCAAATCAAATGGCTCGCTTCAACATCTTGTTGCCAAGTGTTGCTTGAGCGTCTAATTAATCTAATTCATGCGTACTGCAGCAGGAAACATCCAAAAATTGCAAGACAGCAGTTCCATAGGACAGATTTTGGACACTTGTGGTCTAGCGCTTATGAATTGTTGCAGTCCAAGCAGTCTTCTGATGTTTTTGTGTATTTTCTTCTATGTGTTTTATGAAGCAAAAAATATTTAGGAAATATTTAGGAAATACAATGAAGTTGAGACTTTGTATTAAACCTAAATAAAAACAGAATACACTGATTTGCAAAGATGTTTTTACTTGTATTCAAGTGAATACAATGCAAATGCAGGATATTATTGTTCAAAACAATAGATTTGGGTTTTTTTTGTAATAATTTAATATTTATTCTCAACTTTATGCTGTTAAAAGTTACATTTCTATATAAGATTTAATTAAATTGGATACATTTAAGAATAAATGTATTCTAGCCTTTAACTGGTATTTTATATCAGCACATTAATATGTGATAAAAAATAAGTTTAAGAGGGACTGAATTGTTCTAAAGTATTACCAAGCCAGTGTTCAGTTTTGGACGTGCTGCTGGCTTGGAGTTGTGAGTGGAAGCTCTCCAAGCACAGAAATGGCACTCCCAGATTTAATGAGCAAAGACGGGGAGTGCCATCCAAAAGCCACCCCGCCAACCACCTGTTCTGTGTGGACACACAGGATTCTCTTGTCTCTGTGAAATCCTATAGGTCAGAGTTCCACATGCAAAGCATGTCGGTTTCTGGTATGAAATGTGTTGCTGTGCACATGGTGTGCAATGTTCCATGTCCTCCATGCACCATTAAAATGAGAGAATTCTCTTTTTAGCTCTTTCTTGGCATTTGATAATAATTCCCACAATATCCCTACAACTGTTGCTCCTGACACGAGTGTGTTTGTGTGTTTGCTTGATGGGGCCCCCTGAGACGCAAGAATCTGGTATTTTAAGATCTCATTAGCCTGAGGATCCCACTCACACCAGACTCATAGTACAAATCCCACTCTATATGAAGTCATAGGTATTGTCTCAGACTATAAAGGTTTTAGTTTGTGTGTGGGTTACTTTAGATGAGGCAAAAGCTATTGTGCTTGTGAGGCTAAAACAGAAAGAGGAGGCTGATGGAGCAGTCAGGGTTTCATCAAAGTCTTTGTGGGTTCATTGGATGATTGCGTCTGAATCGGCATAAATATTTTACTCAAACACCAAAAAGAAAAGTTTCTTTTGTGTAATTTTCTTTTTTAACTTTGCCTGCATGCATCAGAGGCTGACTGACAATACAAAGAAACACGAAAGGGATAGAAGGTCAATCAGGCCCTTCTTTCATGTTGCTTTTAAAAGCTGGGATTCATCTGCTTTTGGCTTCTGCAAATTGAGACCAGTAGCTGGTTTGGTCAAAAGCAATACATTTTTTCATTTCTCATGCTGCTGTTTCCATGTTTATTCCACAACATTTCCCTTTTTTTCATATATCATAATTTTTATGTCTTAATTATAAAGTAATAGAGATATAGTGTGATAACTTTAGCCATAGCTGTATTATTTATTAATGTATTTTTTATGTACTTAACCTAGCAGCCAGTAAAACAGGCATTGAATTACTTTTAAGACCTCAGATGTGTGTGATGTCAACATATTTTAGAACTGCTCTAACAACATTCATGAGCGCATACCTTGTCAGCAACAAAACAAATGCACATGTTGCGTTCAGAAGGCTGATGTTGAAATAAGTAAGCATTTTATTTATATGCCCTTATTGCAATAATGGTATTTAATCATATGGACTTTCAATGCTTTAGTTTAATTTAGTCTTAGTAGTTAATACTCATGATTTTACTTCCTCTGAGTACATTCAAGACCAGACAGAATTATTCATTTTTTTCAGCTGATTTTGTTTCTGGCACCATTATAAACTGAAAGGATCTGATAATAAATGACTGCATGAGTCCAATCACGTTCAGGTTTTCTGGCTGTTGACCTAATTTTTTTCATTCTAAGATGACAAGTCTCCCATTACCGTGGATCTGAGGAAAGTGACTCTTCTTTTAATTTCTCCTCTCCACTTGTCTTATCTGTTATCTTTTATGGCAAGCCTTTGTGTTTGTACACCTGGGTTTTATTTGGCAGAGTGGGGGAGGCAGCGATTTGATAAGGGACAGCGGAGTTGACTGCAGAACACAGCAGCACAGATATAGTCAGTCAAACGAACACGCACCTACATGCTGATGGAGCACAAACCGTCTTGGCTCGAGGCCAATTTACTTTGGGACAGTTTGTTTAAAAAGAGGAATAGTTCAAGGCCGAAGAGCTGAATCTTGCACATGAATTCAGCTCTTTTTGCCTTCGGCCTTAAAAGTAAAATCTGTGGAGTCAGTGAAATCTGATGCAGGGGTTGTGGGAAGGGACATGTCTATCTTAAGCTGACAGAGGGAAAGATCGGAACTTGACCGATGCCCTAGTAACCCAGAGGGGAAGATTTCTGAGGCGTCTCAACCACAGTACTGCAGCTTCAGTGTGACTCTTTACAGCTGCTGAGCTTAAAGCGAGTAATGTCTCCCAACTTCTCATACATGTTCTGAACCGATGAAATTTAACACAAGAGCGTTGCATTTGGACATCGATGATACACTTGGGATATGAGACTAATGTTGCCATGGAAATGTGCCTCATATTTGCCAAGATTTGCGTCCTTGACTTCTGTGAGTTCGGTGTGGGTCATGAACTTCTGTTAATGAGATAATGTACAGTACTCGCTGTACGTTCTGCATCTGTATTGCCTTAAAAATCTGCAAAGGGTCCATTTGATGTAGATTTATGACCTTACAGCCTCCGCATGCACAGAAATGTACACACAGGCAGACATGAACGCCGCGTTAAACAGAACCATATGCACATCTGCTGTCCATGTTCATGTTTGCACTGTATCTACCGCTTGAGATAAAGCCTTCGCAGATTTATTCCAGTGGCCACTGACTTTTCTAGAAGTTTTTTTTACAAGTGATTTTTACAACCGTAGAAGGTACCTTTGCACATCATTGCACTGTGAGAGAACCAAGGGTTAAAAGGACGTTAACTGCTTTCTAAGAAGTAGTTCCTAAAGAACAAGCAGATCTGGGACAGCTGGGTGTGTTTTCGATTGTGAGGAACACTGAAGGGGAAGGCTTTGTGGAACATGATAGCGCCCTGTTGCGTGTTTTAACAGATTCCTCTGTGTGCATAACTTTGTTCTTCTCTCTCTACCTATCTCTTACCATGTGCCGTGCAGATTTTTAATCTAATTCGGGTAACAGGGCAGTATGTGTGTTTCACTGCTTATGGGGGCATGAAATCGCCCCAAAGCCCCAAGGCATGTTGGGCACTGCGCTACCCAAACACAAGCTTGCTTTCAGCCTAACTACACAGACATACTTTTACTCAGCCCTTACCTAAATCTCACTCAAAATGGGGGTGTGAGTGTTGGCATCGTGGGTGCACGAATCTGTCATTTCTCTCTGCTTGTAGATCTTCCATCTGTTCTTCATCCTCATTGCTACCAGCCAACCATTTGTCCATCAATCACATACTGCCTTAGTGCTGTGAAGAAGAGTAACAAATACCCAGAAACATTGACCTCAAGAAAATGTCTCTTTGGCAAGGGCAGATTAAAAAGTGCACACTTGGAGGAAAAGACCATACACTCGTTATTACATAAATACACACTCTGTAAAATATATTGCAGGCAGCACCAAGACTGGGAGATGTTCTCCAATGCTTATTTCTTATTCCATAATCTGCTCCAGGCATCTGAATGTGTAGGAGTCCTTGTATAGTGAAGGCTTTGTGCTCACAATGAATACAAAACCATGTGAGCTTGTAGTACTGTACACAGAGGGGGCTTGGGCAATGCAGAGGAAAGCCCTGGTCTCAGCTGTTGCTGTACATTCTCCCCAAGAGAGGGTACGTTTTTTGAACACACACAATTTACTTTCTATTGGAAGCCTTTAGGTTACCGTGACAAGTAGAGCAAAAAAAAAAAAAAAAAAAAAGCAAGAGTTGAGGAAAAGAAAGTGGGCCCCTCGCCTTCTGCTTTTCTCCTCCTTCATCGCCTTCCTCTTGTTCTTTCATTCTTCTGGGGGATGGGTACGTACAGTGTTGGAACTCGTGATTTGGCTGAAGTCGAGGGAACTAAACTGAATGTGCAGACCCACCCTATTGCTCTGTATCTACTGGCCATGCATAGTAAGAAGGATTTTAAAGTCCTTTAGAGAAAATTAACTGGTTTTCATGGTTTATTTTCAATGCCATTTTTTCAGTTTCATTGTTAAACATGCCTCAGCAGGATGAAGATCAATAGCAGCCAGAATTTTGATTAATATTTACATAGAGTCCAGTCGAATGGGATGGTTAACTTGTGATCTATTTTGTAACATTTTCGTGTTGTTAGCAAATACACATGTTTAGGCAAAGTGTCCTTGTGCATGCATGGAATGAAGATTAATCTAAAAAAGCTAAATCTCAGTCAAATATTGTTACAAGATCGCATTTCCACCAATATACAGAGTACATAATACTCTACCATATATATATACCAATATTTGACCGAACCTTTTCTCTCATTTCAGCAGGTTTAGTGCTGATGATTTTTTTTTCTTCAAGAAGACAAGTCAATATTGGTCTGGAATCCATTTTCATGACCATTCGAGTCAATGTATGCATTATTCATGAAGTCCTATCAGCCCTTATAGGCCCAGCTGTCCAGTAAAAACAAGCGAGACCCATAATCTATTTCCAATGTGTTGGCTCAGTTGTAGGAGCGGCATGAGCTTGTATCTCTTCAAATATGGGTTAGTGTGCCTCAGTGCGCCTCCCAGCTGCCCCCTTTTTTCCCTTTAGTTGATTTTTTTAAGCTTTTTGTTGTCTCATTTGTAGCACTCTTCCTAATTTTATTCTTGCCACTACAGCAAACCGATAATAGAATAGAATAGAATAGAATAGAATAGAATAGAATAGAATAGAATAGAATAGAATAGAATAGAAATAAAGTGCTATAAATGCAGTCAAACTGCTTACATAAGCTTTTCTTTTTGTTGGCTGCAGGTTGAACTTTCCATTTTGCTTGCTGCCAGGGAAGCCCTCATCCTCTCTGCGGTGGCATCATGCTTTCAAAGGCTTGTGTCTGTGTGTGTAAATGCATATTGAGCATAGCCTGGTGATATTTGTGTCTTTTTATAGGCTGCAATTAGATGAGCTCATTGTTGTGAGTGAAGAGTGTTATCCACAACAAATCGTGCATTTTTATTAATTATTTTAGCAGTCAAAAAGGGGAGAATGTGCTTATATTTTTCCTATATTTAGAATAAAAGCTCAGAGATCACACATAATGTTTTTTGTTAATTATTGTAGTGTTATGAGCATTAGTTGCTATTTTTCTCTTTCTTGGCACATCCAAATAAAAGAACAGCACATGTCATTGCTTGTGTGTTGCATCAATCTGACAAGTGTTTTGTGAATGTAATTACAGGGATTGACTGGTTTTTATATGAAACAAGCAGTAATGATATCAGATTTATGATTTTGAACACTTAGTGTGTGCAGTGTTTAGAAAGCAACATGAGCAATTCCGACTCTTTTATTTTATTAAGAGGTTCATTTTTCCAGACCGCAGGCTACTAAATTCCTGTTTCAGCCTGGGAAAGTAGCAAGGACAAGTATAGGACTCTAATCCCCTCTAGCATTAGCCAGTATTAGCCTTCATCTGTCTGCAGTTGTAGCATCACAAGACATCCAGACTGAGAGCAAACAAGGAACAACCATTTATTTTTGTCTATCTTCGCCGCTGGTTGTCTGTCTAATTTATCTCTCAGCCTCATCCTTTCCTCTTCAGTTTCTCTTTAGCTCATTTTCAGACTCTCATCTGTCAAGCTCACTCCATTCTCTCTCTCTCTGTCTCGTTCATTCTTTCTGCCAATGTATGATCGGTGAAAACTGTATGGAGACAGTGCAAGAACTCAGCAGAAAGTGGCCAATGCCATTGGCTGGTTGGCACTCCACCCCCACTCGTGATTGGCCGGAGGCTTCAGCGTAGGATTCAATCAGCTGGGTGGAAGTGTATGTAGGTCAGTGTGTAGTGATGTGAGCTGTCTCTCTTGCTCCGCTCCCCTCCTCCACCACCTTGGGTTGGTAAACCGACTGTGTTAATTGGTCACGTTCCAAATTTGAAACCCAGACTTGAGGCAAAAGCAGAGAGGGGAAATGAAGCTAGGAAGTTAAAAGACGGAAGCTCGAAGAAGCGATGGAAAGGAAGAGAGGAAAGGAGCATAGGTGGGGGAAGGGGATGTATTAACATCGGGTGCCCTGTTGCACTCAACCCTTTAATAGTACAGTGTGATAGTCGAATACAAATACTTACACACACATGTTATCCAAACAGAAACCTTCAGGTAAATATAACAGCACGTTGTGTTTATTTTCTCTCTGTAAAAGATGGAGCAGAAAGAGTGAATACCATAAATGCTAATGAAAGCCGATAACCTGGGACACTGAAATCATTTTCTCCCTTTTCAAGCATGTCATATGTTGAGATCCTCAAAATATGTCTTCCCATCCTCACAGTATATCTCAAAGTTGTGGCTGTATGGACAGTTCATCCATTCAAATTCTCCCCAATCCTATTTCAGCCGTCTCGCACATTTTATTTGAGCTTTTAAAGTAAGAGCAGCCAAGGAGAAGCCACTCCAACGCATCTGTACTTAGCTATACCACTGAATAATTCACGTTAACCCAAATTTTTCTAGTGTTTACACTACCCCCAAGTGCTCCCAGACACACACAGACGCACACACTTGAGCACCCACTGTAAGCTGTGCTCCCTAGGCGTTGCCTGTAGTTGACTAACCCAGACAGACTGTGAAAAGCAGACAAAATAAAGTCGTGTACTCTTCGCTTTACTACTCCCTCTGCACTCGTGTGTCTGCATACTTTACTTTAAAAGCATCTCGCAGCAGTATTTACTGCATCCCTCCCTCTCCAAATCTGTCAGTAAATATTCATGCATCTTCCCTTTTTAGACTATGCGTTTTCTTTTATTAGGAATCATAGACATAGGCCTGCAGAACCTGCTTCATTTAAAACCCGATGATACCCACATGAGGTCAAACACATCCCTGCATGTCTGGTTATGTGTTTCCTTTTTTAAATCTCTTTTCTTTTTGCTTCTGTCTTGTTTTTACACTGCCATAGCTTTGAACTCGTCATGGTGGATGTAAGCAATTCTTCCCCACCCACTCATACACACACATGCCCATACACACACAGAACGGCTGACTTTATCCTGACTTTACCCTCTTTCTCATCTCGCCACTGACCCACTTAGCACACCAGACAGGGTTTTTACTCCAGGGCACTTTTGGAACACAAGCCGAAAACAACTAAATCTGCATATGCGCAGATGCACTCGCAAATGTGGTGGAACTGCTTACTCAGAGTAATGCTGATGATGGAACGCAGTTTGCTTTGATGCCGGCAAATAAAAACATACAGGGTGTTAAAGTAATGTTATAACCCAATAAAAATAATTGAATTGTAATAAAAACCACAGTTACTTGTACATATTCCCTATTTTATTGTGAAAAAGCTACATGACTAGTTTTTCTTCTTAAGTCAGAGACTTCAATAATTAGCTTAATTAAGCTTACATTAGCATTAGCCTAGCAAATTTCTAGCCTAACTATTATTTCCATTAAAGAACCATTTTAAAAAAAACACAGAGATGTAAACATCCTTATAAAGGATGTAACACTATAATTATTGTGTTGTCACACTTTTAGATTCAAAATGATACACATGATATGAACATATTATCGCACATAATAAACCCAATACCAGTTGCTTGCTTTTGCTCAGCTTTTTCTCTCTCTTCGATCTTGTGACCAAAGAAAACTAACAACATACTGATCAACTAATGCAACGCCACCACTTCCCTTTTCCCCTGCTTTATTTTAGTCAGCTTGAGGTCTGCTGCTGCTTACTGTACGTGCCACACCATATAGTGCCTAGGGCGAGGTCACCATGTCAGTTCAGGAGGGTAAAAGCTACTGCTTGGATTTCACTCTGGTGTTTCACAGCAGACACCTGAAACCACTCTTTAAAAAAAAAAAAAAAAATAGACTACTCATCATTCATTTCTTTGAGTATTTTTTCTATGTCTTTCAAGACTTGTCTGATGTTTTTGAATAACTTTTATAAATGCTCAAGCTTTTTATTACTATGCATTTAGGTGAAAGCATTCAGTCACAAAACTCCACCTTTGATCCAGCGCAGTTTGACCTCAGGACAGGATGCATCCTGAGTTCATGACCTTTTATTTGCACTTGATATGAGGCAATGAGACAAATGTTCAAGAGATATAGCTAAAATGGCACATATTGGCCACTCTGGAGTTTTACCAGAAATGGCCCGAATTCCTTGAAGACTGAGATTAATATCCTCTGCAGACATTTCAGGATTCTGGCTTTCTCAGTATCTTCAGATATCTTTCTTCAGATACTTCCAGGCATGGCCGCAGGTCATATCCGGAGCTCACATATGACCAAAGTCACATACAGGTAGTATTCGGACACAATATATGTCCTCATGCAGTAGTATCTTGTGTTTGTTTTCTTTTAGCGTTTGGATGCTGTGATGCTGAGCCTCTCAGAATAAAATAGGGTGATTTTGTTGTTATTATACAAAGTATAAGTAAATTTTTACAAAGCAGCTCCTTGAAGTGTGCGAAAGTTGTCCTTGAGTTTGTGTACTTGCTCATATGGATCTGCAGCACCTGCCTCAGTGCAACAGGTTGAAGTAGAGAGAAACTCAGGGGGAATGATGTCCTTCATGATGTTCCATGCCCTACCGAGATAGCAGGAGTTGTAGGTAACATAGGAGAGATAAAAGAAAAGAAGGTAAAAGACCTGTCAGTGCTTTTTTTCTTTTTTCCCTCTATTCTTTCATTCTTATTACTTTCTCCCTTCTCTAGTTTACAAGTCCTTTGCACACAAGCTTTGGAGGATTATTATACACACCCCTTTCAGAAGCACTCAGCCCTGAAGCTCTAGTCACCTCACAGTACATGTATCTGTGCAAGTGAACATTTGAGCGCTTTCTAACCATTCTGCTTCTTCTGGGAAAAGAAGTTGTAGGAGAAAAACAAAAAACAAAAAAAGAGATGGAAGGAGAAGAGTTGTGGTGGCAAAGGAGGGGCTGACTGAGTGATTACTACTTACCAACACAGACGGAGCGAAAGAGCCAGAGTAGATGTCTGGCCTGCAGCCAGCTAGAGCCACCATATAGCTTTTGTGTGAAGAGTTGACTTAGAAAAGACCTTTCAGAGAAGGAAAGAAAGGAGTGGGAGATGACAGGAAAATACAGAAACTGGCCATAACAGAACATCTGAGAAGAAAGGGGACAAAAAGGAGGGCAAATAGCTACAAAAGGTGGACTGTAAGGAGGAGGACAGTCAAATTAGATGGGGGAAAATAAGGAAAGGGTGCCAAATGACAGACTCATTCATGAGCCCATACAGTAAATTAAAGAGATTAAAGCACAGCTACACGGTTGTGTTCTCCCATTCCTTTTTCTCACTTAGTTTCAACATCTCTCAGTTTATCCTACGAAAGATTAAATTACATATAAACTCAGGGATGATTCTTCTTCTTTGAATTGGGGATGACATCAACCGAAGTCTTCTGATTTTTTTTTCCGGTAAATATGGACAGTGTGACCAGCAGCTTATACCACACAGTTATCGTTTCAGTAAAAACAGAAAAGTAGAATCATGGTGGACATGCATGCATGTATACATAGCATACAACACTCACACACTCTGCGGTTACTGTTGGTCCATTATTAGTTGAGTAATATAAAGACAAAGTACTGCATGTGAGGAAACATGCATGAGAGCTGTGGTGTGGCGGGAACATTCAACTGCCTTTATGTATCATCATGGAAGGGTGCAAGATACCAGCATATACAGGGACACGCCAGGCTGATCTGTGAGCACTACGCAGTGAGGCTGTGTGCGTATTGTCATGTATGAAGCACAGTATTAAGTTGTGAGCGCCTGAAAGAGTCAGGACAAAGAGAGAGACGAAGGGCCTCTTATGAACCCGATAAACCCTTTCTACTTGAGGTAAACTGAGGCCCAGTTGCCCATGCTTGTAACCCCCCTATAACATGGGGTCATTTGAGTTCGTGTCTCCTTTGGCTTCAAAATGAACACTGAAAATTGATAAATATACAATGTACTTGAACTATGCTAATGAAATTCCACAAGAGTCACCATGACAGTGGCGTTCGTTTCAAACAGGGAAGACAAAAGGGAGGTGCATGGCAGCTAAATGCCATGGCAAATGTGTGCAGGCGCTGGGAAAAATGTATAGTATATAGAATATGGAGATGAATAAAGAGTTTGATCTGCATCGTTGCTTATTTCACAAAAAAAAGAATGTGGTTTTTCTTTAAAATAAATGATAATCTAAGAAAAAACCCTACCTCTTCTGAAAAGTAGTAGACGCAAAATGGGCGTCATTCAGTCTTGCATATAAACTTTTCAGTATGTACGTCCTCTGTCTCTGCCAGATTCCCTGTCACTTTACATTGAGTTGATGTTTTTTAATCTAAAGAAGATATCCAAGTTCATATGAACCATGTAGAAAGGAAAGTGTGTAAAATAAGTTGTTTGCATACTAGTCAAACAAAATACCAAAGCAACAAGTTAAAATATGTTTTTTGTTGCACAACTGTTTGTTTAAAGCAAATAAATACAATAAAATAGAGAAAATAAGCACAAAAGATTATGTTATGTGCTCTTCAGTAAGTTTTTTTATTGGTAAATTATGTGTTTTTACTGTTTTTAATTCATTTTATTTTGCTGTAAAGTTTGCTTTTTAAAGTGCTGCATAAATAAAGTTGACTTGGAGTATATGTTCAGTGGTTGTTTCAAATCTGTAGAAAGTTCACGTCCTGCTTCAAACAACCACAGGCACAGATAAAATCAAGGTTTAGTTTCAGTCACTTTTTGGTTTGTTGGCTTTTTGTCGTGTGAAAATGTAAAACAGCACATAAAATGCCAATAAAATGAGAAAATGTTTACATTTAGGGATTGAATGTTGAAATATGAGTGTGTGAGTGTATACACAGACCTACAGTTTGCAGCAGTGATGAGGATGTGCAGATTAGAGCTGACACAGCAGTGAAGAGTTTGGCATCATCTCCTTGGTATTGAATAATAACCTTAACAGAACCATGCTTCAGTCATAAATAGACCTGCGTAAATTCAGGAGATCATGTTTACTGATACGCACAGATGCAAGCTGCCATGCTTTGATGCATGTAATCAGACATAATCATATTGGACACCAGCACATGCACTTTAACAGACCAGTGAAGTGGGTCATTGGGTTAGAGAACAATAGCTTTGCTTCGGAAACCAGGATTTCAAAGGATCCTTTGACTTTGGTTTTCCAGGAAGTGATGTGATAGAGAAGAGGAGGGAGAGCTGTAAAAGGGGGAAACAAAGTGTTTGCAGTGTCCTGAAGTGAGATGGAAGAGAACATTTCTTGATATTTAGTATTTAAGTATTTATTTGTGTGTTTTGCCATAAAATATTTACACTGAGGGCACCTGAAACTGCAACCTGGATTTGCAGAAACAGTCAGGTCCAGGCCAAGACTGGAGAGGAGAAGCAGAGAGCTGAAACAAGCGGCTGCTTTCCTTCCTTTTGTCTCGAAACAGGAAGTCACATGACTCCTTTGGGGGAGCTGAACCTTGAGGGGCTGAGGTAAAGACTCACTGTTGCTGGGGGAAATCTCTTGTGGTGATTGGTGCAGTCGGTTTATGTGTGTGTGTCATTGGGTGTTTGCTTTGCAAAGGTTAGGATCTCCCCGATGCTTAGATACTCATGAAACACACACTTGACACAAAAGGCACATCGCATGAACATATGCGTGTCAAGGACTTCACCACAATCTCCTTCCCCTTCTCCAGCTGCTCAGCTGGTGTGTTGGAGGAAGAGAGCTAATAGTCCTCAAAGTGCTGACATCAGCAAAGCATGAGACACACACACACACACACACACACACACACACAGCACCCGCTAACGGAGGAACTTTCCAAAACAGACTGTGAGAAAA
>JBAMHX010000025.1:13647275-13662905 GCA_037177515.1 Pseudomugil tenellus | reverse complement strand
TTTTTTTAATCTGCCATTATTTACATCTTCATAGCAGGTGGAAACATTTAGCCAGTGTGTGTGTGTGTGTGTGTGTTTAAAAAGTTTGGTAATAAAACAGCATTACGTCATGCCTCAAGAGATGGTGGCAGAGGATAAACACTGGTCTCTCTGGTATTTTCTTCTCATCTTACCTTATTTACCCAGAATACACACATAGATACATTTACACTCTTGAGAAAAGTGCATTCACAAACACACACACTCACACACTCATGTTTATACTCCATTTTATGAATTTGCAAATGCCCAATTGTGGTTACAATACAGTCTCGCAAAAACAGTTTTTGCAATACAATTCCACTTCAATCAATAAAGCAGCTGTACACACGCATACACGCAACATGCAAGTGTATATCGATCCAGAGGGTCATGGGTTCAGTTTGGCCCTTAAGATCCAACTGTAATGCTCTGCCAGCATAGCGTTCAGAAATGTAACTTAAACCAGCTTTCCGTGCTCTCCGACTGAACTGACATTGACCAGAATAACAATCCAGACCCAATTGTCCGTAAACTGTTGCCCAGAAATGACAGGACTGCTGCATGGAAAACAATATTTTGATTCCCACAAAAAATTTAAAATGTCGGTCCTTGCTAGTTTGAACCCAAAAATCTGTTTCATTTTAGGGAGTTAAAATATACATAGGAGGGAAAACGGGGGAGATGCTTGCATGTTGTGGGTCGTGGTTGGGTTGTTTATATGGGAGGATATAGCATAGCCTCACAGTCCCTCAGGGCCCATATGAGCTATGTTTTTCTGAAACAACAGAAAGCACGGAAGAGGGAGGGGGTATGGAAAGAAAAGGAGGCTAAAGCAAATCAACATGAATTCAACAAGGCTTTCAGTAGATTGTTGGGTGCAAGACAAGGAAACAAAATAAAAAAGGAATCTAAATGCATGTATGTTTCTCAGAGGTGAAATTTGAGAATGTGCCTGTGTGTCCACTTTGCCTCAACAATTATGCAACATCATTATGTCATCCATAAAAGAAACATAAAATGGTGTCCACTCAAGTAACCAGATGGCTTCAAGTGTGCTTGTGTGGGTGTAGTTTTGTGTGTTTGTGTGTGAGAGAGAAGAGTTGTCCAGATGGACATGTATATGGGTATGACTGAGGGATGGCATGAAGCTGGATTTGCAAATCTTAAATAACTGCCAGCTAGAGCTTTGATCTTGTAATTATATAATCAACTAGCAGTCATCATATTCAGACAAAACCTTTTTTGATGAATCCTTATTGTTGTGAAAATGGTGAGCTATTATATACCACGACAATGTGAGGTAGTCCGGTGCCCAAATGGTGTCATAGTTTCAGGACGTATTTTAATCTTTTCCTCACTTTAAACTCTTTGTTTTAACTCAGCTCATTGCATTATGTAAAATGTGCCAAAATTACACTAAACTTTTGTTTTTTTTAATTCCTTGACAACTGCTACCACATAAGTTATCACTTCATTTTTATTGTGGTCTACACAATGGTGGTAACTATGGTTTGTATAAAATGACTAAATGTAGAAGTGTAGTAGTTTATAATCCAAAATTGACCTTTTTCTTAAGAAGACTTGATATTTTCCAATATATCCTAAATGCAGACATGTCTGACCAACAGTCCACCTGATAAAATATGCAAGCTATAGATAAAATTGCATTTTGCAACCTGCGTGACTAAAAGCCACGGATAGCCAATTAGTATTACAAAGATTTTTTATAGGATTTCATGATGTTCTAATAAAAACAAATATCTAAGTCACTAGCAACAGTATCAGACTTTCAAAAGTTCAAATGTAATTTGATAATAGCATAAATGTTTAAATATTACAAACAGTTTTAGTTTTAGACTATACATTTGTGTGTCAAATCAGACGGATTTTCTTCTAGCTACTGTTAAAAAGGAAAGACAAGAGACAAACAAACTACTATCTCATAACTGCATGTAAACAACAGTAGGACAACCAGTGATTCAGCAGGGTTTTGCTACAGTTTGAGCCTTCACTGTATGCATACGTCTGTGTGTTGTGAATAAAGCTCTTGATCATTAGTAGAGGGCTGTCATGTGCACCAATTCCCCCACAATGAACCCTTTGGACTTTCACAAGGAATGAACTTAGAGTTGATGAATGCAAAACAGCCAGTACTTACACACAAATACACATGTAAATATACAGAGGGTTGTTGTGTGTGTCATTCATAATCGAAGGGATGCTTGATTATAGCCCAGTGTCTCTCTTTTTTCTTTTATACCCACAACACAAAAGCTGAAGTAGCGATGATGCAGAAATGAGCACTAAGTGCCGTTCCACTTTAATGTGTACCTGTTTATATTTAAAAGATCAGCAACTGAACCATGATGGTTTATGAATCTATGTTGTCAAAGCTAATGAGGATATTTGTTTTGTCTAAATTAAAAACTAAAACAAATTAGTACAGACGACAGTCACAGTTTGTTTATGTAATAGTCATGGTGCGCCAATTACTCAAAGTCTGATCGGTTTTGTGTTTCAGAACTCCATCCGGCACAACCTTTCCCTCCACAGTCGTTTCATCCGCGTCCAAAACGAGGGAACAGGAAAGAGTTCCTGGTGGATGATCAACCCAGAGGGAGGAAAGGGTGGCAAGGCTCCAAGGCGTCGGGCGGTTTCCATGGACAACAGCAACAAGTACACCAAATCTGCTCGTGGTCGTGCTGCCAAGAAGAAGGCCGCCCTGCAGGCTGCGGCTGCTGCAGCTGGTGAAGGTGGGGCGGACAGTCCTTCGGGTCTCTCTAAGTGGCCTGGCAGCCCAACGTCACGCAGCAGCGAGGAGCTGGATAACTGGACCGACTTCCGCTCACGCACTAACTCCAACGCTAGCACACTTAGTGGCACCACACCAATTTTGGCGAACCCAGAGTTAGATGAGGTGCCCGATGACGAGGCTCCTTTATCGTCCATGCTTTACTCCAGTACTGGGAGTGTGTTGTCCCCTGGGAACACCTTGACCAATGGGAAAGCTGCACCCACTGAACTGCCCCGCCTTGCAGATCTGACTGGTACAATGAACCTGAACGATGGAATCACAGATGACATTATGGACGATTTCCTGGAAAACATCAAGCTGGAACCAACATCCTCCAGCCAGACCCCACCAAATGGTTCCTCAGGGTTTAATTTTGGGTCCAAACCCAATGGCATTGGCTCACCTTCCTCCACTTCCTCTCCATCCTCCAACTCTTCCTCTAATGGTGGAAGTAATGGCTACAGTAACTCCATCTTCGGCCCTCACACAACGGGCTCCTCTCTGCGTCCGTCCCCCATGCAGACCATCCAGGAGAACAAGCAAATGTCCTTCTCCCCCATCAGCATGTCTCACTTCAGCAGCCAAACACTACAAGACCTGCTCAACTCTGATAGTCATAGTGATGTCATGATGACCCAATCTGACCCACTCATGTCTCAGGCTAGTGCAGCTGCTGTTATTTCCCAAAATTCCCGCCGTAGCCTAATGCTTCGTAATGATCCTGTAATGACCTTTGGAACCACTGGAGGACTTCAGGGCAACCAAAGGGATTTGCTCCACAGTAACAATCACAACCAGAGCTCTCTGAGGGCATTGAATGGAGGTCTGAACTTAGTCAATGAGGCTAACACTCTGGCTAATGCCAAAAACCAGCTTCTGCTCTCTCCACTGGGAGGAAATGGATCTTCCTCCATGCAGATCGACCCCTCCATCTTTCTTAATGGGACGGTTAGCAGCAGTGGAGGGATCTGTCAGGATCGCTTCCCCACAGATCTAGATCTGGACATGTTCAATGGCAGCCTGGAGTGTGATATGGATTCCATCATCAAAAATGAACTGATGGATGCGGATGGCCTGGACTTTAACTTTGACTCGCTGGCCAACATGAATGGAGTTGGAAACTTCACAAGCACCAAGCAGACCTCTCAGAGCTGGGTACCTGGCTGAGAAAGGAAGAACAAGCAGGTGTGTATGTCTGACTTTTGGTTTTGAAAATGGAATAGTAATGGCAAATGTGGGCAACAGTAGACACATGTGTATGTATGCGTTTGGGAATTTACTGGTATCACAGTCCCCCCCGTTGACAAAGTGAACATGTGAACTTTTTTTCTCCTTCTCGCTGTTGAGACATCTAGTTTCACAGTAAGAGTCTTTCATTTGCTTTTTTTTCACACAGCAGTCACACATTGTCAGGACAAAAAAGAAGTCATCATGCAGCTTTAGTAATTTACACAGACCAAACAGAGAAAGCTCAGCGTGCAATCAGTGTGTGTTTACACACAGTGAGGCAAATTCAAAGATTCAGCTGAATAACATGGTGTCATTGTTAAGAGCTTATCAGCTTTGACCTTCTATTCCAGCAATGTAATGGAGTAATTCTTTGAGTATTTTTACTTTCCCATGAGCACATGTGGGCTTTTACTGTTCTTTGGCATTATCTTATATTTCCAAAAATGCACACTTTTCAAATAGACTTCTAATGTAGAATCTGCCTTGTATAAAAATCAAGATAATTTGTTAAGTTTCTGTAAAGTGAAAGTTTTATTAAAAACAAAAACTAACTATTGATGTTTGGAGCTGGGATTTCTCCTAAATAGGTTAATGTTGTAAAGCTACCTGCTATGATAAAAGCTTAGACTTGGGCATTTTTTAGCCCTAATAAACTCTCATTGTCACAGAGGTTAATTTTGCCATCTGATTAGCATCTGTAAGTGCACATTCACGCAATCCTGGGTTGGATATTGTACACTTGAACCAGAAACATTAAAATGCAATAACACAATAGAAAAATTCAAAATATTGTAATTGCAGTACTAAGATTACAAAGTTTTCCATTGATTATCAAACCCACTCTTACATATCGGATGGGAGACAGAACTGAATAATGAGATTTTGATGATGGTGGATTCTTATTTGAAATGTTTGAAATCAGACCAACACAAGTTTTCTTTTCTATTCTCTTTTTTCCTTTTCTTTTCTTTTCTTTTTCCTTTTTCTTCTTTTCTCTTCTTTTCTTTTTTACTTGTTCTTTTCTTTTCTTTTTTTCTTTTTTCTTCTTTTCTGTTCTTTTCAACACAATGTTTTAATGAAATATACTGTCTTTCATCTCTCCAGGTCTGACCTGTGTGGTGCTACAGATGGTCAGACACAACATCCTCTTTGCCAAACCTGCCATCAGCACAATGTAAAATATAAACCCCGTGTTTACAGAAGAAGACTTCCTCTTGCAAGCTTTACCTTCACTCCCACACTGGTGAACCATGAACAATCCAACAGAGTGTAGAGATGCTGCACACCAGCCCTCAAAGCCTCCCGTGAAACAACCCAAAACAGCTGTGTTAAACAATCACAACAAACTCGAATCTTAGAATTATGCAATTTTCCTTTGACGCTCTGTCTGTCAATATAAAAGAAGCACTGCTTGTCAGAAAGGGTTACAAGAACTAATTACCAAGCAAATATGGAAGAAGACTGAGATGCAGTTGTTCCCACTGAAGGCAAAAAAGGACAAAAATCAAGAAGTCATGTGTAAATCTGATCCAGTGGTTTCCTGGGATGTGTTACATTGAGAGGGAAAAATCCCTGTTCTTTGTGATTTTAAATGTTCAGTGTTACTTGTTTGGTTTTTCTGTTTTATCATAATTGTTTCTGGATCATACATGTCTGTACAATAAGAATTGGTGTATTGGTGAAATTAAGATGTAGAAATGGAGGGTCTAACTCACTGAGTGGCCATGAATACAGCTCTTGCATTCACACATAAACTGACACGTTACAAAAACCTTAAAAGTAGAATTCCTCGTTTTAATGCAACACATTTACTGTTTTGTTCATTTACACTGATAGAAATTGAACTAACTGCACCAAACTGAGGGCTATATCAAATTTAGTTGCATACCACAACATATCATTTATTGTTTTGTACATCAAAGCATACAAAAAAGAAGGAGGAGAAAAGATCTAGTCTTTTTTTCGTAGTTTTCATAACTTCTGGTGCACTCTGTTGCAGTCGTTTATCGCAGCACATGATGTAGCCAAAATGCATACCTGTGTCCTAGGGTTGTGAACATTTCCACACCTCTACAGGTGGTATTTAAACAGTGTTGAGCCCCTGTCCTGAGAGCAAGCCGTGCATTTGGTCTACTTTTACCTAGAACCTGCAGAAGCGGAGCGCTGCAGTCGCAAGTAGCACAGCGAGGTTGAAGAAGGTAGGGGGGAGCAGGGTTTCAGGCTCATTCCTCTGGAAGCCATTTGTTTCTTGAGTAAAACAATAAGCTATTTCTGTATAATGCCAAATTACTTGAAACAAACAGTAGGATATGCTGACAGCCAAATCACTCATGCACACATATTTTACACCGATAGAAAAACATTATAGCAGGGATCTGTTAGGCTCTTCTTGTCATGAGCTTTTGGGGCTTCTTATGCATATACAAAATCACTCAGGGGGGAAAGGGAGGTTTCCCATATAAAAATAACATCAAATCGTATTAGAATGGTATTACATATGGCATTTCTTAATAATAAAACCGAATACTTTGTGCTTGTGAACTTGTAACCTGTGAACTTTTGGCAATCGAGATGAAGAAGAGGAAAGAGGATAAACGTCAGGATTATTGCTTCACGCATGTCTGTTATTTTTGGTTTTGCTGTCAGCTTTTCCCCCCCCCACCCCCTTCTTGTTGAACCCGACACATACACACATGCACACATTACACACATCCTGTCATGGACACGTCTGGTGCTCCTGCAGGTAACTTTCTGTATCTCCCAACTTATATATTAATGCGTGTATGTGTTTTATCTACCGAGTTCTTTTCAGTTGAAATAATCTCACGAGGTTGTGTAACCCCTTGTGGTGCATACAGCACACCTGTATGCATGTATCTATTTATGCATTATGAAATGTGTGAAGATGCATATATACTCGCTGTATGTCTTTATATACTCATGTAGTACTTGACCCTTGGATCTTGTGATACCTCTGAAGTTAAAAAAAAAAAAAACATGAACAACGTTACATGCCAGGTAGGAGGGAACACTGTTACCAGTGATTTTTAAAAAAATGGTGGACAAGCACCGTTGTTGTAGCATCTGGAAACCCTGGTACCCCTTGCCTGTTTTTGGGGGCAGCGACATGAAGTGTATTTCCTGTTGTGTATAATAGTGTACAGATTTGTGTATATCATTTTTAAGCCAAGGCAGAGAAGTGGGTGTGCATGGTTTGCTAAAATCAGCTGCTGTGCTGTCTGAGGTTTAGTGCATGAGCTCATGCCCCTCTTTCACGCTATCAGTGGTCCGTCCCTTGAGAGAAATTATATGGAAAGAAAAACTGCATTTTTAGCACTCAAACGCTCTGTTTCTGTTTTTTTCCCCTTTTTTAAAATCAGGACTTACAGGGGAGTTCTTAAACCATCTAAACCTTTTAATGGTTTATAATTACAAGGGTTTATGCATAGATTTAGACACATGCAAAGCCTTCTTGGTTGGTGCTTGATGTGCAAGTTCTAGGCCTCTTGATAACTGGCTGGTTAGACCTCTGACTTGGTAAAAGTGTCATCTGACGTGAAGCTGGAATGTGCAACACCTCATTACATCTGAACACTTTCCAGAACACTATCTTGTCATTTGTTTGGACAGGGAGGATCCTGAGGCATCGCCTGACCTGCTAAACATTGGAATTCATCTAAAATTGTTCTAAATATCGCTTTAATTTCACTTGTTATCCTGTGAAGATGACTGACAAGGTGAATCCGGGGAATCCTCTCTGTTGAAAGACGGGTTGTTTATCCCTGATAAACTGCAAATCTCATTTGAAGAGATGATGTTGCTGACATTTTTGTACATTCATTATAAAGTGTTTTAGCTCTTCTGGCAGACAGTTTACACAAGTCGTAGTGGAGCTCACCTTCCACATAAACCACTCATTGCCACTGATTCATACAAGCACAGCTGATCTTGTTTTACACCCAACACACACTCAGCACACCACATGCTGGTTTAAAGCTGAGAAAAGAGAAAAAAATAGACATACCACTAGATACCTTAATGACCTCTTGGATATTTCCTTTTATAATCTTTTCTTGTTAAGAAACCCAAGCCAGCTCTTCTCCATACAGCCCCTTTCAGCTTTTCCCTTTAGTAATCTCACTTCTCTCAACTCAATGTTAGTGGCTATTTTTCCTGTGTATTCCATTTTGAATTGTAATCTAGTTTGTATAAGAAATGGTGCGCATGTAAATAAAGCTTGGTGAGGCTCCACATGTGTGTCTTTCTCATAATTCTACATTATTTGTGTAATAATACTGCCAACACAGGAATTTCCAATTTCCTACCTCTTTTATGTTCTGCATGTGCTCTTTAATTCACAAGTGTGTGTGTTGCTGTACTTGTCCTTGAACATGTTTAACTTTACACTCCCCACATAGTATAAATGTCTTCACTGAGTCAGAATATGAAGGGGGAGGTGTGGGTGGGTTTCCAAAAAACCAAAACAACTTCAAGTTCTGCTGGAATTCCTGGAAGTCCACTTTTACAATGTTTGTTTTGTATGAGGCCGTTTTAAATGAGAGCAGACATACAGCAACCCTCTGATATCTGACACTGTGCTGGGTGCTTTTCCTAGTTGTTGCGAAATGTAATGGAAAGCCTGGGGGGTCAAAGATAGTGTCAGATGTCAGAAATCTCCCCCAGGCCTCCATGCCAGATACGAACACATAACACCCTCAGACAGTCTAATGCCTCCGTCTTGCCAGTAGGCCACATTTCCCCGTTATCAGGCATCACGTCTGACATCAGATAATGATTACTGTAGATTAACAGAATTACTGACATATACACATAAATACAGCTGCGCATCGTTGAAAATTCTGTAAAATGTTTATAGAAAAATGTTCATTTATTTTCTTAACATTCTTATGCTTTTCATATTATCAATAAAGATATAGTTAGTTTGATTAATCGATGGAGCATATCCCTCCATTCTGGCATTTTCCTTTCCTGCTTTAAAGCTAAAAGTCCAGGGAAATGTAGTTGTCACAAGAATAATTTTCTAGCTTTTTTGTGCAAATTCTTTTAAAACAAGCTTAACAGGTCGACTTTGGAAATGTCGCGTTAACCCAAAGTTGAACAACTAACCAGGATGTTCACTGGCTTTTGCTTTACATGAGTTAAATTATAAACTTGGATGAATAAACTTAGAGAGACTTTGAAAGGATTTGTCGAGGTCACTCTGGATTCTGGTGTGTTTTAAGGAAATATATTGATGTATAATATACATCACTTTGTCTCAGTACTCCTAATAGCGAAGTGTTTTTTTGGGGTTTTTTTGTCTTTTGTCTTTTGTCTTTTTGTCAGTATAAAATGTCATAGTTATTAAACCCAGGATATGCGTTATTAACTTTAGCTCTGCAAATGTAATCATTTCGTCTGTATTTAAATATACAAAAGATCTTCAAACAAACAAAATCTTCTCAGTTTTCTTACTGTTTTGGTGAAATTTTGGAGGAAAAAGATAATTTCATGGAGGATAAAGTAACAAGGCCAAACAAAGAAAGGAAAAAAAAACAGCAATTTTAAAGCTCTGTCTTGAATGCTAGTTAGGGAGGTTTTATGACTGGGAGAGCAATCTCCTCACAGCATCAGTGACCAAAGCCACATTTTGACGGCAGCGCCCAGTCAGCTGATCATCTGACATGTCTGGTCTGGCTGCAGTCACACCGGTTTACATAAGGTCAGCAAGGTTATTCCAAGGCTGGAAACAACTTTATAATCATTTACTTTATGGAAAACAATTGCAATTCTAAAGTTCATTTTAATGTCAACCATTTTCTTTCCCCTTATATCCTTTTTAGTTTTCAACAGATCATTAAATGTGCTTTTAAAATTTTCATTTTCAATTCAATGTAGAAGAAACGGACATATGATATCCCAAAGATATCTCCTTATTATGTCATGACAAAATGACTGCCTCTATGTTGGCACATCATCTGCACCCACACCCACATTTCCAGGCTTTTTATTTGTTGTTGTCTTGCTTTGTGTCAGATCTGTACTTTGTAAATGTCTTTGTTTTAACAGAGGATGCCATTAACTTGTTTGCTCTGTAAAAAGTCTACGTTACCAGTAATCAGCTCTCAATGACTCATTTGAATACACGGGTGGATGTCTATGCTATGACAATACAGTGTACATTTTGTACTGCTCCAAGTATTTTGCTTTTGTGTTTGCATAGCTTTAGATTGTTTCTGATACGTGGGTGGTGCTTCTAAGCAAGTGTGGTTAAATTACTGTCTGTGTCACATTATGGTGAAACTCTACCTGTGAGGGAGTAGTTCTTCCTTTTCCTCTGGGTGATGCATGTTCCATAAACACTCTCTGTGTTTATTTGTTGTTCATAATGTATAGCCCAGGTGATCGTGACGCAGATCTCGGTGTACCCTGTAAAGTATCCTTGTGTCAAACATAAGACTTCTATCGGTAAAAGAAAAGACAGCGAAAACAATCAGCAATATATCGCTTGACATTTATTAGCCGTCGGAGTGTTTTATTTAACATGTGTCCATTTAAAACTCTAAATAATTTGTGTTTATTTTCTTTTTTGTCATCTTTCATCCCTGTACTCAGTTAACTACATGAAGAGAAAACGGTTGCCAAGATCTGGTAAACCTGTTTGTCAGAAATGTGGGGACAATCCCATACCTTTTGACTCAAGCCTCAGATATTAGTGATTCAAAGGTCTGCAATAGCAGACCAGGTATTCTATTATATAACATTGTTGTTGCTACTCATTGTAAACAAAGACTATGAGTCATAGTTTCATCCATTATAACATCTGTTAGGTCACAAAAACCTGCTGTCACCTGACAAAGAAAGAAACCAAGATACAGCAGCTGAGATGAGTCAGCTGATGGACTGAAATGATAAAGTGCTACTTTTGAAACTTGCTTTTATTGATCGTAATGTTTAGGTTTAAAAGAAATGAATTACAGGTGATCACTTTTATAGATATATTGCTAAAGGCTTTGATTAACTGGTTAGCTGCAGGTAAGTAATCATAATTTACAACAGTGTTGTTAGCTTTATGTATATTATGGATCTCTTTATATTTTCTAAATATCAGTGAAGACATCTATTGTTTTTTTTTTAGAAAACTTCCCCAGATATACCAAGTCACAAATCTAGCACAGAGCAATTGAATGCAAATGTAAAGCAGGCAAAGGAGCTTTATGGTATCAGACATCTCTGGTACCAAACAGCTGAAAGTGCTTTACATAAGACAATAAAAACATTACAGTGAAGTGCAATAAACATTAAACCTTAACTATTGACTTCCATATTTAAAAAAAAGGTTAGAGAAAAATCTTTCTCTACATTTTTCCTTTTTTTGACAAGAATAATCACAATAAATGTCTTTTAGCAAAAGGTTGAGATGTAAGTTAATAACAACATTACAAAAGTGAACTGGTGGAAATGTGAAACAGTGGTGTGAAAACAAACACTTAGTGTGGGTTTTACATACCCAAACAGAGTGGTAGAGGTGGCTTAGGCAGATTTATTCCCATAATCATCATAACCACTGCAAATTTAGCTCTAGCAAGTAGTAGACCAGGAAGTTAAAGGGTTAAATAGAGCATTAAAAACAATAAAGAGAAAAAAAATAAACTGAAAGAGAAAAGGCTAAAAGAAATGGAAATATACACAACAAAACACACACATTGAAATACATACAAACCAACACTAGCAGGAAATACCTTCTCATCATCATCATCATCATCAGCTTTAATGTACATATGAGAGAAAACCTTTTCAGAAAGAAAAATGAAGACATGAAGCACATTACAATAAGAATATGTTGAATAAAATACTGAGAAAGTCTTGAGATTTTAAAAGGCATTTAATACTTCAGCTACTTTATCATTAGAATAATCCAACCTGTTAGATTAAACTGAATCACACTGTCTGGTGCTTAGACACCATTTATGCTGTATGGCATTTTTCCAGGTCTTCAAATTTTCTCCTCCCATGCTGCTTTAGCTTTGCCCCATGTATGAAGAGAGCCATTCAGAATTAATGCAAACAATTTTTATAGTGCTAGTATAAAAAGGATTTATGATAAGAACTGAATATCATAGGCCTTTACAGGGTAGAGCCAGGAACTCTGGGAAGTATTTGGAGGCAAAGCTTGAGAAGTCTGAAGTACTTCGATTTTGGTAAGTTGTGGCTTTCTTCAAATAAGACGAAGCCATCAGCAGTTAAGAGGTCTTAAAAGTACACCAGACACTTCCATACCAAGCAGCAAATACCTGATTGCATGTATTGGTCAAGATGTTTACTGAACTTTCAAAAAACTTTATTTTTTGTCATTTATGTTTTTATTGGGTTTTTAACTGTTGATTTTGTTAGAACAACTAAAGAAACTTACATAGTTTGATTAGTATACAGAGTTATTAACAAATGGATCAAAACTTATTGCATTAGCAAATAATGAGCTACAGGAGCAGCTTATTGGGCACAATTTCACATCCACCACAGAAGATGTCCCATGGGTTCTCCTCATCCTTCCCCTTTCCGCTGGAGTTCTTTAGTCTTTGCAACATAGCTTCGTAGGATGCAATCTCCACCATAGCATGTTCATTCCTTTAGGTTTGGGGGCAGAACTGATTTCCAATGTCTTAAACTAATCCTGGAAGCTGTTACTAGATCGACCATAATTGTGCCAGACCAACTATTCAATAAATCTACTACTTTAACCCAGAACAGATAAATGAGTTGGCAGTCCCACATACAGTAAGTATTTCCAGCACATACTGTTTTCCATCAGTTTCTTTCTATGTAATCTAACAGGGGGTGTAATAATATCTGTGTATCTCCAGATCTTTATTTAATTCTGGACCACTACATTTGAATTCTGTTCATTTACTGTAATAGTTAAAGGAAAAGTGGAAATTGGAAGCAGGAATACTGAGAGTGTAGCTCTTAGCTCCATATCAGCCCGTATTGGACCTTCTTCATCTGCAAATATTGTGATCAAATATATAAACTTAACCATACTGTGTAACCATACTTAACCTCAGTGAAAAGTCAAAAATTGTTAAATGCAAACCACCCTTGGATATACCTCTTTGCTGGTTTTCTCTTTTATACATGCAGGTTTTATTTAATGAGAAAATTGGGATTCTTTTAAACTATATTTTAAAACTGGTTATTATCTTCCTTAATATTTTTTAATAGTTTTTTTCTGTTAGACGGACATCCGGGACATTTTGACGTAATCACATAGCGACGTAGCTCGCCATCTTAGCGTGGTGGAAACATACTTTAGCAACACTAATGAGGAGACATGAAAAAATCGAGTTGTACATCCATTTTTTTAAAAAAAAAAAAAAAAAAAAACAAGCGGTTCAAGACTAAGTACCATCGTATATCGTTAGGTGGAGTCAGGAAGGATACGTGGCTGAGCGCCGTCAACAGATGCAAAATACGATCGGACGTAATGGTGATGATTGAAAAGTTGTGGAAACCAGAGTCCCACTATGCTAGGCCTGTGGCCTTTATTTTACATCCTGATAAGTGCACATTAGGTGATATTCTATACATAATAATATATGAACTTAATAATAACATCAGGACAGCAAAGAACCCAAAACCTCTTAATTACGAGTCAGACCGGCTGTATTTAGGCTAACTGTTAGCTAACAGTTAGCGGTTGCATTCAAAACACCATAAACAATAGACATGATTGTCTTTTAGCCTCGCTTCCTTTTTGGTTTTTGAAGGGTTCTTTAAAAAAAAAATCTGGCTCCGCATCTTATATGAACTCTAATCAGGGTATTCCGCTTTTGGATCATACAACCATATACTCTCTGGAAGACTTTAAGAACATTTTTCCAGCCCTACTTCCTACTGAAGCATTTACCCATCACAACCATGAAAAAAATATTTGACCAGTTTCTCTTTTTAACAACAAACATATCGTTATAATGAAAATGGAAATCTCCTTATAATGAGAAACCATCTCGTTAAAGTTTCCCGATATAATGAGATTAATATCTTGTTATATAAAGAAACTGTCACATTATAATGAGATATTTTATTCATTGAAATGAGAAACTAATCCAGTATTTTTTAATGGTTGTGACGGCCAAACGCTTCCATAACGTACTTATATCGTGTGATTTTACTTGCTGGTACATGATATTAATATGAAAAACTCATATGGAATAAGTAAATCCAAATTTAGGGAATTTAAACCAACCTACAGTGAGCCAACCACGTATAAATGAATGAGACTAACGCGTTGTTTACCCCTAGTCAAAGATGGCACCTTGTGTTGCCATAGCAAATACGTCACTGTGACGACATTCTAACAGAATTCCCAGTGAAGGAGATTTGTCATTGTTAATCTTAAAGAATAAATATGTAATCTATGTATGTAGTCTGTTTTGTTAGAACATTCAATGGAAATAATGGAAACTTTACTTTACAAAACCTGTGTAGAGCAGAAAATACAAGAAGATATGGCCATTTGTCATGATTTAGACATTAAATATAAGATTTTGATATTGCTACAGAGGTCAGGACCCAGACCAAATTTTCCCCAAGCTGCAGACAAACAAGTCAGTTTGATTCTATCAAATGCTTTATCAGTATCAAGATTTAGAATAAGTTAAGGGGATATCACATTAAATAACCTCATTGTGAATAATTGTCCAGAAATAAGGCCAGTTTGGTCCTTATAAATAATGATGGGAATATAATTTAATCACTGGCAAGAGTTTTGGTCTGTATTTTATAGCTATAACTTAGAAAACTTACACTTGCTAGATTAAACTATGCTGCACAACATTGTAATGAATTATTTTAGTAAATCGGAAATAGTTGCCTTGGTAAGAGGTGATTTTACATTACCGTAAACCATAAACTGATTTTGTGACATCTTTTTCATTTTGAAGAGAATTCCTTATAAAACGTAATAAAGAATCCATTCAGACTGGACCCTGTTCATGGATGGTATTAGCTTTTTCCTCAGTGGCTGTTCTATAAGTGACTGGGCCTCCGGAGGGAATCTAGAAATTTCCATACAATTAACCCTTTAACTTCCCTGTCTACCATTTGGTAGAAGTAAATTTGCTGTGATTATGATGATTTTCTTGAACAAATTGTGGAAATAAACCTGTCTATGCCATCTCTTCCACTGTGTTTTGGTATGTAAAACTCAAACAAAGTGTTTGTTCTAACAGCACTGTTTCACATTTCCACCAGTTCACTGTCGTTACGTTGTTACTAACTTACATCTCAACCTTTTGCTAAAACATATTTATTCTGATTGTTTTTGTCCAAAACAGACAGAAAAATGCAAAGAAAGATTTTTCTTGGGCCTTTTTCAATGTGGAAGTTAAAGGGTTAAGAACTGAACTAATTTGATATAAGTTCATATTTATATCTGATTGGATAGAGTAAAAACAGCATTATTTACAGTGGTCATTAAGCACTTGGATGCTACATAGAGACACCGACTCCATCCATCCATCTATCTATCTATCTATCTATCTATCTATCTATCTATCTATCTATCTATCTATCTATCTATCTAT
>JBAMHX010000025.1:13615194-13628521 GCA_037177515.1 Pseudomugil tenellus | reverse complement strand
TGGTATGGTATGGTATGGTATGGTATGGTACGGTATGGTATGGTATGGTATGGTATGGTATGGTATGGTATGGTATGATATGGTATGGTATGGTATGGTATGGTATGGTATGGTATGGTATGGTACGGTATGGTATGGTTTGGTATGGTTTGGTATGGTTTGGTATCGTATGGTTTGGTATGGTTTGGTATGGTATGGTATGGTATGGTTTGGTATCGTATGGTTTGGTATGGTATCGTATGGTTTGGTATGGTATGGTACGGTACGGTACGGTATGGTATGGTATGGTTTAATATGGTTTGGTATGGTATGGTATGGTATGGTATGGTATGGTATGGTATGGTATGATATGGTATGGTATGGTATGGTATGGTATGGTATGGTATGATATGGTTTGGTATGATATGGTACGGTATGGTATGCTATGGTATGGTATTGTATGGTTTAATATGGTTTGGTATAATATGGTATGGTGTGGTACGGTACGGTACGGTACGGTTTGGTATGGTATGGTATGGTATGGTCTGGTATGGTATGGTATGGTATGGTATGGTATGGTATGGTATCGTATGGTTTGGTATCGTATGGTTTGGTATGGTATGGTATGGTATGGTTTAATATGGTTTGGTATGGTATGGTATGGTATGGTATGGTTTGGTATGGTACGGTACGGTATGGTATGGTATGGTATGGTATGGTATGGTATGGTACGGTACGGTACGGTATGGTATGGTATGGTACGGTACGATACGGTATGGTATGGTATGGTTTAATATGGTTTGGTATGGTATGGTATGGTATGGTATGGTATGGTATGGTATGGTATGGTATGGTATGATATGGTACGGTATGGTATGCTATGGTATTGTATGGTTTAATATGGTTTGGTATGGTATGGTATGGTATGGTGTGGTACGGTAGGGTACGGTACGGTACGGTTTGGTATGGTATGGTATGGTATGGTATGGTACGGTACGGTTTGGTATGGTATGGTACGGTACGGTTTGGTATGGTATGGTACGGTACGGTACGGTATAGTATGGTATGGTATGCTATGCTATGGTATGGTATGGTATGCTATGCTATGGTATGGTATGGTATGCTATGGTATGGTATGGTATGGTATGGTATGGTATGGTATGGTATGGTATGGTATGCTATGGTATGGTATGCTATGGTATGGTATGGTATGGTATGGTATGGTATGGTATGGTACGGTACGGTACGGTACGGTACGGTATGCTATGGTATGGTATGGTATGGTATGGTATGGTATGGTATGGTATGGTATGGTATGGTATGCTATGGTATGGTATGGTATGGTATGGTATGGTATGGTATGGTATGGTATGGTATGGTATGGTATGGTACGGTATGGTATGGTACGGTATGGTAAATGTTTGCTTTTAATGTGAATATTTTTTTGTGTTTTTTCATGTTATGTATCTTTGAATTATGAACTGATTGCTGATGATTACATTATAAAAAACATGGGCTATCAGGCAGTTTGGGGGAATGGATTATGATTGTTTTGGTAGGTTTTTAAGAAGAGAAAATGTTAAGTCATTAAGTAATAACGTAAACAAACTGATTAATTTGTAGCAGTAACATGTATCACTAAATCTAATCATGTACTGTTCTTCTGCTGTAACCAGTGCATTCACTTTTGTTGCTTCAACTATCTTTTATTCATAAAGCCTACGTATATTTTATTAGACAGTATTACAAGATTTTTACTTATGATTGACTAATTTTATGCCTTGTTGGGGTAATTTTATCAGCATGATCTTATAAAAACTACCTTACTTTCCTTATTCTTGACTTTTCCAGAGCAGTAATCCACCTTGTAACACTTTACTCATTTTATGAAGATGTTATATGATGAATATATACAAATGTCACCCAGGCCTGAATCACCTCCATGGAGAAGAAAAATGAGGTTTGCTGTTCTTTCATCCCACGGCGCAACAGCTTGAAGAAAACATGTGCTGAGATAGTCAGTGAAGCCAGACAGTCTCTGAGGGTTCAGGCAACCCAGAGACCATTTACTCCAAGAGATGAGCACAGACAACTTTTTAGGAGGAGCTCAGTTCAAGCGGCCAATGACACCAGACCTCCATCTGCTTTTAGGTTAGTCACAGTGACCACCACTTATTAATAATGTATTTATTTGTAGTTCAAAAGTCAGTTTTTTGTTTCTATATTATTTGTGGGGTGGTAGAAGTAAACCTCAGTTTTTATATTTATTTATTTGCAGTCTTCATGCTCAAAATTTTGATGCTTCGGACTCCAGGCCAGGTTCAGGAACTCGTCTCTCGCCTCTGGACCATGTATGTTTCCTTACACATGCATGACATATTTAGTATTGTGAAGAAAAGCTGGAGAAGCTAATGCTATTTTTCTTATACTCTGTCTGCATTATTAGCATTCAGAATATTAATAAATTAATTGAACTTACACTTTCATTGTTAATTAATTATGGGAATACAAACATGTGACAAGAATTGTATGAATAAATGTCAAAGGAATGGTTAAAAAAACACTTTTGACCTCCAAAAAGTGATGTTTTTGGAGAATCAACCTTTTTTCAGATTCCTTACGCTATCTTATTCAATTATTCTCCTGATCTAGAAACCAAAGTTTCCAGTTTCTTGTAATACTGAAGATGTATTTAAAGTCTTTCCCAAACCCCCCACTGACTCATTGGATGTGAGGAGGGGTCTGGCAGGAGCTCGGCCTCGCCTCCTCAAGGCTGGATCTCTGACAGCATTGCTGCCTTTGGAAGCGAACGAAGATGGTAAGGGGGGGGGTCCTATAAGCTTCCACTCATTAGGAAGAAATGCTAAAAACTGAGATACAAAAATTTGTTACAGTTAAAATTTGTTACAATAAAGATAAGATTTTAGTAGATGTTGCGCTTGGTTAATGAGTACAAAGACAATGAAGAAACAGCTTCCAACTTATTTTTTGCATTGCTGTAAGTCCTCTGTTCAGACTGACAACACATTTCTGGAGGAAATAGATTAAGTTATTCATATAGGGGTTGGGCAGGGTTTAAAAAAAACAAAAAAAACAATTAATGCAATGGAAAATGATCCATATTTTATTTACGCATTTACCTGGAAAATTACTTTGCTATTTCGGGCAATAGAATAAATGTGTAAATGTTGTAACGTGTACCCTTATTTCAGTGTTTCCCCACTGCAAAGCAGTACCCTGTGAACAACTTTTTGATCATTTCCTCCTGTTTTTTAGTGAAAGTGAGATTAAATCAAGGCCCAGGACAAGCTCAGCTGCCAGCTAAACATCTTTCCAGTGCAGACCACTTTGCAGTTAACAGTGACCCTCTGAAGGTTGGTCCACGCAGAACGGCTAGTGAAAGGTAATGGCTTGTGTTTGACTTGCATGACATGTCCTCTATACCGCCTGCCCTCCCATCCTCTCCTACTCCCTCTCTTTGACTGTAATGACAGTAGCACAATGAATTTAAGATTTACTGGCACACAGGGTTGCAGGGGTGGCCATTACTAGATGGATTTGCCTCCTGTTTTTGCCTCTTATTAAATCCTCCATCCACTCCCTGCTCTCTCTCTCTCTCTCTCTCTCTCTCTCTCTCTTTCTCTGTGTTGTCTCTATTTTTCTGGTGTAATATTATACTGACTTTAGAAATACAGATAAACATAAACAGGAATTACTTTTTAAAAACTGATATATATAAAACAATCTGTACATAAATCATTGATCCTGTTACTTTTCCTTTCATTTAATATAATTTATTAAACAGATACTGATACTAACTCCTCATACGAACACATTTCTAGTGAGTTTTCAGGGTTTGTAGAGCATTTTACAAATTAACCATTTGTAAACACTAATGTTTGATTCGTTATGCAAACATAAAGAATGGATGTTTACCAAGTTAATATGTGGTCCAAAAATAAGGATTACCACTACATTTACATTGTTTTTATTTTTAGCTACATTTATGTTGTTTTTTTTATTTTTCACTGCATTTATATTGAATATCTTCAGACTTTTTAAGCTTTAATTTTCTCGACAAATTGCCACATTATCACAAATGCTCCCAACAATGACATGATAAAGTAAATCTGCACTGGTGTCACTAAAACACATTAAACATGAACATTTTAATCCTCATATACTTTAATTTACACTATAGTTTCGTCACAATTAAACCCAGTTTGCAAATAAAATAATCCTAATTCCAAACAGCCTCTATCCGTCACTGCTTCCATGTGTCAGCCTTCGCACCAGAGAAACTTTTCTTATTTGCCGACCTCATCAGCTGAGGGGTGTAACTCTGGGCATGATGTTGGGGGGGCTGTCGTTACAATCTATCCACATATTGATTTGGTGGGGCAGCTTGAGCTGTGGGGGGCGCAAACCATAAAACACTTTCACAGGAAATCTGGGCTGCTGCCCACAACACTACCACCTCCCTCAGAAGCCAAGCTACAAAACAATGCTCGTGTAACTTGTTGCTGGCGGGTCCCAAGTAATTTGTGTTGTCTCCTAATGATTAAATTGTAGAAGTTTTGGATGAAGCATTGAAGAGAGAAAATCAGAGTACAGACAGAAGCACCCAACTGCAAGTGGAAATGGAAACAGCATGACAGATTGGGTGGGTTGGATGAGATATAAAGATAGGGGAGATTACACTTCCACTAGCTTCTTTTTCTCCAATAAGCCAGAGCTCTATAGCTCCAAATGGCCCTCTATTAGATTTGGATGCCCATCTGGGCAAGGCTGGCAGCAACATGTATTGTGACTGCACTGTACTGGCCAGACCTAAGACGGGGATGAGGTCATGTCTCAGAGAATGTAGAATCACACAAAGAGGCCTTATTATGAGGCTTTTAATCCGATCATACAAAGCCAAAGCCCCTTGACATTCACTGCAGCACGCCTCACCCAGTACTCCCTGCATGTGTCCTGTGTGGAAGTACAATTTTTGTACAGTACACATGCTGCGTGTCAGTGTTGGTTGTAATCATTAATTTAGTGTTAAGACATTGCATCTGCCACGCTTCATAGAAGTTACTGGAGTTTTGAGGCATGTATTTCCAGTAAGTTAGTACAGCAGGATGCAGCAATAGCATGCAGAAGGCAAACCACAACACACAGCACAGCATAACTCTTGGCCATGGTTTTGGAAGTCCTTTACCGTTATTGCACAGAGGTGGTAAGTCTGTGGAGACGGTTCACAGTGACAAAGCATGAACAGCTTTAACCAGACTGCCCACAGCCTGGTTGAAGCACAGATCTTAGTTCCTGTCTGTTGGAGATCACAGTTTGTGCTACACTTGGACACACACAACTGCAGTCACACGGCTAAATAAATAACTCTGTCACGCACAAAAGGCAGACAGACAGTCAGATGTATCTGCATGCCTACAAATGTGCACACAGAAAACAGACAGCTCATGTGTCTTTGTTGCAACAGGGACACCTAGTGGCTCGTGGAAGTAAATCCGCATTATTTTTGTTAGATTATTGTTTCAGTGTCTTGCTGTTTTATTTGACTGTGCAGATTTTTAAAAACATTTGTTTTCCTTCTTCATTTTAACTTTTTACTGTTGATTTCATGTCAAACTGAGATGAAACACACAAAGCGAATATAGTCTAATTATGCAAGACAATGGTTATAAGATTTGATGTCACAAGGAATTTGTGTTTTTTTTTTTTGTTTCAACAGTAAAATAGTGTGTCCTGTTGACTCAGAGGTCACAGCCACAGAGTGCAGAGAAGAGCAGAGAACAGGTTTGTTCAGACATACTTAAAGCACATCACTGTGTTGTTCTTTTGCAGAATGAAGCTTTGCACATATGTATACCAACAGGAATATCTTGCATAGCATATAAGAAGTAGACATGTTATTTATTCTTTAACAAATGTCATATAATGCTTAAATATTAAGTGATTTTTACATCAAATGTGAACTATTTGCTAAAACACCCAAGCTTGTGCAAATATAATGCTGCAAAAGGTTGTTTCACCTTTGTTTCTAAGGGCCTGATTTCCACAAACTAGTCAACAGCTGAGAGAGCTGTTGGTTTGAGCAACCACAGCTTCCTGCATCACACCAAGCAAGTGGTTATGCAAAATACTCAGAAAAAAGTAGCGCATGTGTGTTTGTGAGACTGCAGACATTTGCATGCACAAACACGCACATGTTTTTATTGCATATGCCCACATACAGACTGTTCTCATCAGCACAGAAAGAAATCAGAGGAAGTCTAGCTGTGACCTTTTACTGTGGCATCAAACTTCCTGCTGTTTTATTTTAAGACAGTGAACTTGTGAACTACGCTTGTCGCTTAGGTGTTTGCAGGAGGTAACTTGTCTAACTGCATTTTCTCTGCAAATTTTAGAGCTGGGGTCGCAACACAATGCCACAAGTACACAGGAGGATACAGACTCGGTGTGGAGTAATGCAATTGTTCCTCTTCTTCAGGAGCTGGAGACTGTAGCTGCAGGTATTGCGTGCAATTCAATGAGAAAAAAAACTCCAAAACAAAACCCAAAGTCATGACATACAGCAATCCTGACCAAGTTCTTTCATTGTATCACAATATTACATTATTCTTGAAGAAATGTTGGTCTTTTTATTACCGCCAAGCTTCTCTCGTGTGAGCCTCTTGCCCATGTTTCCTTATTACTTTTCATTTCCAACCAGCAGGCTGAGAAATTGATTTCTCAACACTGGCAGATAGTCATGCATAAAATCTCACAAAATGCAAAAGCTCTGCTGTTTCACCCGCTGAAGAAAGACAAACAAAACAGTGTTATGTTTGGCCTCTGTACAGAATCATCTTAGCCTGAAACCTCAATCTCCCAGCCATGAAATAAAATATGTGGCTTTAAATATTTTAACTCACTACAAATTTAATGGAAAACTCATTTGAAAGATAAATATTAAATATTTATTGTACCAAGGCCTTCTGGCTCATACATAAAACACCTTTGAGATACGGTGCGAATTTGCAGTGAAGTGTAAAGTGTGAGGCTATTCAGTTAGAAATGGTCAGATCCTGTTATATATGCTGGGAAAACATTTATTTTACCTCAAAAACAAGGGACAGACTCCACCCTTTCTCTTCCTCTGCATCAGCTGCCTGCTGCTGCATTGTTCTTCTGACTTCTTAGAGAAGAAAAGAGAATCATTAGCATTTTTTGCCCAACCAGTTTTCTAATGGTATAGATTTAACCTCATGTTACCACACATAAAGAAAACCGACTCTCCATAACATATTTACAACTCCAACAAGTCCAAATGGTTGTTTTCATTTTTTGGGCCATTTGTGTAGACTACTTTATGACTTTTTGCTACTTGACATGATTTCTTTGTTGTATGTGTGCTTACTTATGGTGCCAGGCAGCTCTGAGAGCTCGGTGGACCGCCTGTGTGATTTATGCGACCGTCTCCACAGCACCTTGGCAGACACGGACATGCTCGGTCGACGCTGTAAGAGGAGGTCGGGGATACTGCGAACACTATTCCGGCTCATTGACCTCAACTCTGCCCAGCTCAACCTGCACATTGCCGAGCTCTGTCTTGCTGTGAGTCGTCTGTGAGTTTCCTGGAGTGAATTTGTGTCTCTATCACAGAGCTTCCAGGCGGCTGCTTAATGTAAAATGAGTGAAAAGGTCTTTTTTTCTCTCTCTCTCTTTCCCCAGCTGTGTGTGAGTGGAAAAAATCTGCTCAACATCTGTAAGCTCATCTTCCAGATCAGCCGAAGCGAAAACAATGACATCCTCTTCAAGAACAACTCTGTTATTGGTCAATATCACACATCATACGGTTTTTTTCTTAAATATACTTGTATTTAGGTTAATTTATATCTTTTATACTATTTTGTGTTTTTATATGGGTGAAACTATCTCTATTTATTTTGTTTAGACTCATTGTTGAGCGTGCTGAGCAAGGAGGATGTATGTGGATCAGGAGAAGCGCTGCTGTACTGTGTTGGTACTCTGAAGTTTATCTCTGGGAACTCTACAATCCTCAGACTCCTGCTGGATAAGAACTGTATCGGTGTAGCTCAAGAACTCATCCAGAAGCTCTGTGCAGTAGAAGACACCAACAATCCTACAGCAGGGCACATCCTTTTACAGGTTTGGAGTTAAGTATGTTCTTTTGAAGGTTTTACATGAATTTGTCTAAGAAATTTTACAAGTGAAAAACATGTCAGTATAACGAAACCAAATGTGAAATGTGTGTTTGATGTACTTTTAGTTGAGGCAGATTTTCTAACGGTTAGGCTAAAATGTTTTTGTTTATGTCTGGTTTATTGCTGCCCCATTAGCATAATGTTCTTTGCTGGTATGGCCAGTTCAGCCCAAAACACAATGTGTTTGACTCTGCTGAAAATGATTACTGCAGACCACATAAGCTGGCCCAAACAAACATTTTAAACCAGTGCTCCATTTGACATCTAACACAACTCATTATCCAGTTAGGGGAGGAAAATAAGCACACCATGACTTTCCACAGCTTTCAGTGCTTCCGCATGTTGGAAATTACAGTTTCCTTCTTGTGATAGAATGATTTATTTCAGTACTAAATAGTTTCCCATTGCTGCTCTGTATAGTATCATGCACAGGCCAGCAGCCTGCCTTGAAAATATATATTCATGTTTTCTGAGCCAGACAAAACACATCACTAACAGGCCTCTCTTAGCATGCATAAAGAGGTTCTTCTCTTCTGTCCGTGTAGCTGACGGCCACCCTGAGGAACCTTGCTAATCATCCTGATTCCCGTCCGCTCTTTGTTTCCTTCTCCATACTGCCAGCACTGTGTCTGGTATTGCGTCATCACTGTGGAGACAGAGACATCTGTACAAACATTTCCAGAATTTACAGGTATCACATATTTGTTTTTATATAATTGTTTGAATTTAGCATAATAATTCTCTTTATTTCTATTCTCTCCTCATAAAAGTCACTGACATGATTATAATCTAAACAGGATGTGATGCAGTTTTTACTCAGTGGTTTTTCCATCTTTATTGACTGCAAGAATCTGTATTTCTATTATTTTATTGTCCTTCATGATGTGGTTTAACATAACCTAGTTGACATTGAATTAACTATATTTTAACCATATTTTACGTTAAACCAAGTTTTTGAGTAAATGCTCCTTTTTGCCACCTTTTTTACCACCGCCTACTTTCTCTGACCTATGTTATTGTTTTGCGCACTAATACAGCTGATTACGTCCCATAATGTTTACCCATGGTAATTAAAACATTTACACCACATAAAGGTCTACTTTCCTATTAACAGTTTGAAAATATAAGTGTACTTTAGTCATCTCCCAGCACTGTGGCCAGGGGTATTCATTCTCTGCCTCTGTGCTACAGTAAACTTTCCTCTTACTCCGAGTGTTGTCTGGCTCTGGCTGAGACCCATGAATGCTTCCCATTATTTTTGGAACTGCTGTGCAAACATCATCAAAAACAGGTGAGTCTACAAGCTTTTTACCTGTTTTTGTATTGGCTTCACTCTTTATGTAATCTATAGAAGAACATACCGACATGCAGAGTATTCATCTCTTTTAGGCTGCTCTGCTATGAGTACTTTGACAATTAATCATTCCAGGAGGTGCGGAAAAGTCGAGGAGAGAGAGAAAAGATTAAGAGGCAGGCTTTGGCAGATACATGAATAGAGGTGATGTAGAGGTGAAGGGGAGGAGAGTTAGACGAGCTGTAAAAAAAGGGAAACTTGGTCAAAATATCTTTAAAGTCATGTAGAGGAAACACAGTGAGCAACAAGGCATATAGGGATCTATCCTTGGAGAGGACACGCATCATCATACCAGTGTCTCATTGTCATTGCACATTTATAGGACAAACATTTGTGTGTATGTGTTTTTGCACATTTTTTATTGCTACTTTTTTTTTTTTAGGAAACATCTGATAACTCATTAAAATATATATCATGTACACAGTTGTGAATTTCTTGAGGAAAATGAGTCACACTTTAAGCAATGTAGAGAGATCTACTTTAACTATATAAAGTAATAAATATGACGTGAATTTTTGCTGCATCCTTAAAATGTGTTCTGTTGATGGATTTGTGAAAGGAGATTACATTGAACAGGCCATTAGCAACTAATCTCCACTTGTCCTCCACAGGACCTCGTTGTACGTCTCCTTTTCACCCTTGGGAACCTCACATCTAAAAGCGACGAGCCTCGGCAGGAGCTCTATCAGTGTGAAGGCTGCATGGAAATGCTCTTCCGAATTTACAACACCTACCAGAGGAAAGACATGTTAGCACACACTCCCATGGAGAAAGGTGCCCCTTCTTCTTCCACTCCTTCCATCAATGTGAAGGAAGTGGATGACGTGCTGGTGAAGCTGGTCAGGGTGCTGGCGAACATGTGCATCCACCTTGCAGTTGGTCCACTGTTGGCTTCAAACATAACCTGTGTTCAGCTTCTTATGGAGACACTGGGTGAGCAAAAACAAAGAGAGAGTTTAGTTTGACAAAGTACAGGGCTTCGCTGTACGGGCAGGATGTTCTGTCACATCTCAGAGCCGGCTGGGTTTGCGCGGATGAATTTCTCGCATGTGGTTAGCTGGTTTCAGGACAGGTTGAATTGATGCGTAGGTGTGTGTGAAACTCTTCTCTGCTGTCTGCCTCCTACACTTGACTTCATGGCATTTGGGAGAGAAAAAATAAGAAAAACTGAGTTGAAGAAGTGAAAAACAAACAAAAAGAAAAGAGTAACATGGGCACAGTTCACGGAGTAGAGAACAGAAACATAAATGAACAAGTTAAAGAGAATATAGAGTTAGTGTAACCACCACAGAATGAAAAAAAACTTCTGTAGAAGATGAAAGAGGAAACTGACTGATGTCTTGTTTTGATCAAGTTCATGCTCGGCTGCTGCTGCACGTATTTCTGTTACACAGCTATGAGGGGGATACAGCAAAGTGGCATTTGAAGTCAGAACAAGAAACAAAATTCTGTGTGACACAAGCAGCAGTTGACAGCGCGACCGCAATATTTGTGATTTACAACCAAGCGCACATTTGCTGCTATATCAGGACCTGATATCTAAGCTGTGCATAGTGTGACTGGTTAGACTGGGTCACATTGACATTTGTCTTATCGAAGCATCAGGCCAAAGTTCATCACAGAAGACAGCTATATGTTATGATGTCAGTGTCATATTTTAGACTTAATTATCAAAGTGTTTACTTTATTTCTTTATGTGTTATTTTAAATGTTTCAATTTGCACACTTTAACTTTACATAAGTGATGCCATCTACCAGTAAAAACTGGAAAAATATATACTTCTTACATCATGTTTACATGAGTTGTTCTTTTTAGCGGTGCAGTGGTAAAAAATATTTATTAAAAATGAGTCATTGTGTTAACTTTTTTTGTGTTGTTTTCATTTTGTATGTTTATGTGACGCGTGGGTGCAACAGAGCTGAGGTCTGTGCAAGAGAGTGAAGAATTGATGGTGAATGTTGCTGCCACCATCAATAACTTGTCCTTCTACCAAGAAGAAAAGTCAGAGATCACACGCAATAGGCTCACCATCGCAAAGTGTAAGACCAAGTTTTAAATATTTAAAATAAAGATTTAAAGGTGTCTTTTATCATTTTACTTTTTTCTTACGCTGCCTTTCTTGTTTTGTGTGCAAGTGATGCTAAAGCTGCTGCTTAGCTCCAGTATGGAAGCCATGCTAGAGGCCGCCCGTGTCTATGGAAACCTGTCTCAGTACAAGGACGTGCGGGATTTCATCATGCAAAATAAAGGTACACAGATTAAATTTCTTCAAACAGGCATTAAAATAACTTTGTTTCTTAACTTTCAACAACATTGTCTGTTTATCGGCTGAAGTCTTAGGAGTCCAACTGAAGTAATGTCTGCAAAGTGTGGTGTTGCTTGAAGATCTTCTTGCATGTATAACGTTTCCTCTTATGGTTTCCTTTAGGATCTTTACATCCACCTCCCAAAAAAAAAAAAAAAAAACGTTATCACACCTTAAAACATGTATAAATGAATTATAAATGTATACATGTTTATATTTAACTTGTGGTATATAAGAATGTGCATATATACATTGGCTGTATTCGAATGAAGCTAATAACTACACAAATAAGTCATGCACTTGTATATCATCAATTAAAAGAGCAGTTTTACAGATAACTGAGCTCTAAGACTCTGACAGTACTTGTGCAAACTGTTGTGTCACTTATCAAAAACAGTATAAACACGCCTGCTGACTGGTGAAAGCAGTCTGCTTATCTTTAGCTTTGTCCTCCTCCTCTCCCACAGTTTACCAGTTTGTGGTGACACTGCTCGACTCAAAGAGCTCTGAGATGTGTTTTTCAGCCTGCGGGGTTTTGACCAACCTGGCTGTGGACCCTCCGAACAGGCTCTGTCTCACACTAGAGGGGGCTACTTCTAAGTAAGGGCAAATGGACTTAAAGACTCTGAATGTGTGTCATCTAATACATTATGAAGACACAAGGTTTACAGGTTGATATCATTTTTTTGTAATTTGCATTTACTGACAGTATGAGGTATTTAGAAATAAATTCTGATTTATTATAGAAATTATAAAATGTAGCCTAAAGCAAATTAGAGGAAGGAGGATGTTGCTGAAGGAACAGTTTGACACCTGAAGAAGTGAGCTTTGTTGCTAAGTGATAAGTGTTCTTTGTCATTATAGACTGTTGACACATTGAGTCGAGCTGGAAACAAACTCTTTATATTTCTTTTCCATCTTTAGTTCAGGCTGCTTTCTTTAAAAAAAGTGATCATGTTTGGAACATTTATTTTATTTCCACATGCCTGCATACTTTTTCCAGATGAAGGAAAGCTAATGCTTGCAGAACTTAAAGTCATGTGAATCCCCCTTGCTCAGGTCTCGTGATATGTGTGTGTGTGTGTGTGACCAGGCTGGTGGACTGTCTGAGAGACTTCGGACCAGGTGACTGGCAGCTGGCGGGCCAGGCCTGTCAAGCTATGTGGAACCTGACAGCTGGGACCTCAGTGAAGCTGTTAGACACACAGGAAAGAGAAACACTTCTGGAGATCCTCACAGCATACTTAGGTTTGTGTTATTACTAATCCTAACACGAGAAGAGACACTGGAACTGACTCACATTTGTGATATTAAGGTGGAGGAGGTGGACTGTGCTTACAACCCTAATGCTACTGAAATTGAGACGTTGTGTAAAATGTAAATAAAAACTAAATACAACTAACTGGCAAATTTTTATAACCTATATTTAATGAATTACAGTGCAATGATAAGATATTTAATGTTTAAACAGTTCA
>JBAMHX010000025.1:13604580-13615094 GCA_037177515.1 Pseudomugil tenellus | reverse complement strand
ATCCTAACACGAGAAGAGACACTGGAACTGACTCACATTTGTGATATTAAGGTGGAGGAGGTGGACTGTGCTTACAAAAATGTAAATAAAAACTAAATACAGCTAACTGGCAAATTTTTATAACCTATATTTAATGAATTACAGTGCAATGATAAGATATTTAATGTTTAAACAGTTCAACTTTATTATGTTTTTGTAATTATCCACTAATATTTTTTTTTTTATTTTGATGCCTGCAACACATTCCAAAAAAACTGTGACATAAGCATCAAAAGACTGGGAAAAATGAGAAATTCCATACAGGTGTTCCATACACCTGTATGGAACACAGTCCACAGGTTGACTGGAAACAGGTGAGAGTCATAACTGCATCCCAGAAAGGCTCAGTCCTCAGTGGTGAAATTTACCCCTGTGTGAATAACTGCATGTGCAAATAGTCCAACAGATTAAGAAGATGTTTTTTAACATTCAATTGCAAGCAGTTCAGGGATTTTAATATGTACAGTCCATAATATCATCAGATTCAGATAACACCATCAGCTTCACTGGGATCGAGCTTCTGTCAGATGTACAGACACAAAGTGGAGAAATATGCTGCGATCTGATGAGTCTACATTTCAAATTGGTTTTGGAAATCATGGACGTTGTGTCGTCTGAACCAAAGAGGAAAAGGACTTTCTGCTTTGTTATCAGTACAAAGAAGCAAAGCCAGCATCTGTGATGGTATATAGGTGTGTTAGGGAGCATTAAAACTGAAAGGTTGACATCCAAACAAGTGTTTTTCAGAGACGTATCTGCTCATTTTAACAAAATAATGCCCTCCCACATTCTGCACGTTTCAACAACATGGCTTTGTAGTAAGCGTGCCGGCAGTCCAGACCTGCTTCCCACTGAAAACATGTTACGCATTATGAAGCACAAAATACAACAACCTTTAACAATTAGCATTTTATTTCCTAAATGCTTGAATATTGTTAAAAAAAAGGTGAGGTCCCAGCTATTCCTGTCTCTTTTGAACGTCTTGGAGGCATCAATTTCAAAACAAGTATATATTGAAGAAAAAACTAAATTATTCAATTTGAATATTAAATATTGTGCCGTTGTAGTGTTGTCATTCAATGTACAGATATAAAGGAACTACAAATCTTTTTATTGTTTTACACAACGTCCCAGCTTCATTGTACTTGAGGATGTATGTAGTGATATAAATCACATGGTATTCTGACCCTCTGAGTAACGCTCATCCGTTGCTACATCTTTTTTGTGTAACTCTTTAGATGAAGAAGAAGCTCTGAAGTGGTCTGAAAATAAAGAAGTGAGGAACTTCCACAGGGCTCGCTGGGAGTTGGACTTTCTACCTTTTGCTCAGAAACTGGTTCAGGGCTTCTCCAGTCTCCACGACTTGACGTAAATACAGTCGAGTGTATGGTATTGTCATCAAACCTTTGCATTATTCATATACTGGATTTATATTTTCCCAAATATCACCTGATGTGGGTTTTTTTAATGTGGCTGTGAAGGTTTGTAGCTCTCTCTTCATGGAGACAGAAATGACTTTCAGTTTAAATCATTTAAAAACAAGTTGAAACAAAGAGGTGCAGGATGAGTCACAAACATGTTTTGCTGTTGCTGTAACATTTCCTGTAAAGTATATTCAATATGCTCCTGTCATCATTTTACCAGCTTGTGACAAATATTTGACAGCCATTTCAAAGTCTACAGATGGTGAATATAAAACTCATTGTAAACAAAATACATTTTAGGTTATACACGTCATAAGCAGAGTATAAAAAGAACATATCTGCATCAAATTGCAACCAAAAGTAAAAAGTGTTTTATGTACAAATGAACAGATATTTAGATTTTTACAGTGTTAAATTTTCTAACTTTTTTCAAAAAGCATTTTGAAATTTTGTTCTTACTTTCATGCACGCTAAAGCTTTCTGAAAGCACCCATATATATACTTTTTACACATTAGAACAATTTACTTGAACTTGATTTAAAGTACAATTTTAAAGCCATTTTAATGTTAAAAACGAATGACTGACGTGAAAGTTGTTTTAGGTAAATCTTGTATAGTCTGAAACAATTTGAGCTTGTATATAATAAAGCTGAACAAAAAGCCACACAATCATCTTGGTGCCTCTCCAAGCCTTTATTATTACACAGATATGGGGCCCGGCAGTGCTTACAAGTTACACCAAGTAGCCAAAGTACAGCATCTCAAAAATCACATCGTTATTACATTGAAACAAGTCAGAAACGGCACTTGACGTTTAAAAATCCCAGTTTTCACACAGTAGTGACCTGTAACAACCACAAGACAAGCAGATGTTTTTTAAAAAAACCCTATACAATTTATTAGCCAGAGCTGATAAACATTGTTCTCTACAGAGAATTTCTAAAAGTTGATATGAAAGACATTTGGCTGATATTGACGTTGCTTTTTAAAGACAAAACGTTCCTATCCCGCATGTGGACAAACCACCAGTATGCGAGGAGTTTGGTTAGCAGGTGATTGTGTACTGACAAACAGTGTGACTTTGATGGGAAACACCCTGGAAATCAGACAGATGACCAGTCTATGCTGGAAAGTTGACATGATGGTCATGAACAAAGAGAGACTTTGACCTTTACCGAGCTACAGAAGAGGGACCACATGGTCATACATTTCTGAAGCACATACAGTAAAACTAAATTCACATGAAAGTCCCTGAACTGTACTGATAAAAACTGAACCATTCTCCTGAGCTCAGCTTACCATTTATGAAGTCAGCCTTTTGTTACTTAGTCAGCTGAGAGTACTTTGGACCATCACTTGTAGAGTGAAAACTCCCCATCTTTCCACAAGTCACCTTTTGCATAACAGCACTCAGATGGACTCACTTATTAGCGTGGGTTATTGAGCAGTATAAGTGAGCTGAAGGCGATACAGATTGTGCTTTGACTGCTTGAGTCCTGAATTGTCTCCACATTACAATCTCTTTGATGAAGTAGTAGAATATCATCATTTTAGGAGAAAACTATGAATGATACACAACAATTGAATATTATAGTTTTATTTTTTTTCCATCTTTTTCATATATTTTCATATAAAACGTGTCAGTAACTGACATCAGTCAGAAGTTTGGAAAAAAAACCTCAACTTCTTCACAAACTACTTCCAAATGTACCATTCTTTTAACATCAAAATACTCCTCTGCCTCCCCCATCATCATCTGGATATATCATTCACCTGATTCTCAGTCCATCCACAGAAGAATGCAGTACTTTTACTGATTTTAGTAAACAAAAACAAGAGCAGCTGAAGTTTTATACCTCAGCTCAAAATAAAAAGAGCTGCTTTTGCACTGGTTAGACTTCCCCAGCAGGGAAATAAGCACAGCTACAACCTTTTGCGTTTGAAAGCTTATTGACCGCAGGCGGCCCTGTGAGGGCCCGCCGGGTCCCCGAAGCAGCGGGAACACGGCGGCCCAGAAAGAGTCTCTGCTCACCAAAGAGCACTTTTTATGTTTTAGAAACAAAAAAAGAGGTAATCATTTACTGGTAAAATTCACAATCCAAAGCTTTGAAAGTGTTAGGGCGACCAGGCAACTGGGATAAGCGGAAGACAGATACGGTGTGGTTAGGGCAACCGGAAGCAAATCCCTCCTGGAAAACCTGGTTTCTAACTCTTTTGTTTAGCTCCCCCCCCCCCATTACCAGAAAAACATAAACACAACATCAACAAAACAGTTTTCTCACAATAACAGCTACAGCAGAAGCAAGAAGGCTGTCCTTCAAAGTGCCTCGCTTTTTTTTTCTTTTTTTTGACACATGAAATTCCAAGATGTCCTCAATCCATTTCTTTGAAACGCACACAAACATTCACACAACTCATCCGCACATGTACAATCAAACTCGAAAAGGGCTCAGACAGTGTTTGAGTTTTTTTCCAACGACTCTGGTTTTCACACTCCTTGGATTAGCTTACATTGACATTTGAGATTTAGGATGTGGGGGACGGGAAGGTGGGAGGGGGTAATGCAGTGGATTTCCAATGGACAGGGGTTTAAGTAAAGGAATTGGGTAAGGGGTGATTGGGGGAATCAATATGATCCCACTAAAATACAACATGGGAGCAGCAGCATCAGCACATACGTACACTGTGCTTGATAGTTCAGGCACAAAAAAAAACAAAAAAAAACACTGCCTATAGTCAACACGTCTATCTCCAGTTACCATGTCGACAACATCTGCTTCTTGTGATACGAAATGAAATAAAAAGATATTAAAGAAACTAAACAAATACAACTATGAGGGAATCAAAGTGCAGACGGTTTCTAGCTGCACACCTTCCTTTGAGGGGACTTTCTCTGCTTTCTTGCTCTAACAGAAGAAAGGTGAGCTTGACAAGAAACGTGTCGCATGCTGGAATACTGAAATGTAGTCCTAGATGTACCCGGTGTTGATGCTCAGGCCGCAGCACCTGTGTAGGGGCAGGAGTTTGCTCTGGGCTGCCCTCTCTTGGGCAGCTTTGGCACTGCGCGTATCCACTTGTAGATTGAGATGAATTTTCTTCAACAAATCTGTCTTTTTTCTTTTTTTAAAGTCAATTTCCATTTGTTCTGATCCTCTTTTCAGCATCCAAATCAAAAGTCACAATCGAGGACTTTTTTTTTCCCCGCCCACATTTTTGCTGAATCCCTCCCAATGATTTTTTTTCTCCCATATAAGAAACAACGACAAGGGACAACAATAAAAACGGCAAAAGCACTTCATGTCATGTAGCGGGTGATCGCTCTCAGAGCGTATAACAGTTCTGCTTGCATTCGTGCTTCCATAAGAAGCAGATTAACGTGGACCTGCAAAAGACAAAGAGAGAAAAAAAAAAAACGTATTAAAAACAATGAAGGACTGTGACGCAAATTAAAACCGCTTAAACTAAGACGTCAGAACAGGAAATGAAGGATTGGACCTCACCTTCTCGGAGTGCTGAAACTGCCTCCAAAAACTCTCATACATTCGTTTGGTGGTCTTCTCAGGACTGCACACCATGGTCTTAATATAGATCTTAAAGCTGCGGTCAAGGAGCTGATTTATTTCTCCGTAATCGTAGTCATCATACCTGAGGAAAAAAAAGCGAACGGTGTCAGAAACAAGGACGCACAGTCACACAGAGATGACCGAACAGAATGGCAGCACAAAATACAGATTACATCACACGCAGTGACTCACCTAATGCCAAACATGCAGTGGATGTAGTTCCAGATGGCTCTGCGCAGCATACTGGTGTCCACATCTTTATGCGTGGCCATGGTGTTATACGTCAGATTGTAGGCCATCTGAAACTTCTCGTCCAGCATCTGACCCACATCAGGGTACAGCCTGTTGACCAGAGAGTAGCCGTGGTCTTCCCAACTGTAGTCCTGCGGGCCGTGGAAAGAAGTTCATTCAAACCATCGCTCATGGCATCATCATCATCATCACACAACAGACCGTTTGCGAACTCTACCTGCGCTCTGAATGTGGGCACATGCTCCCCTCTCCTGGAGAAGTCCTTGTAGCCATAACTGGGGTCCTCAAAGTGGCGGGAGACATCTCTGGAGGGGACGCACTCCTCATCCTCAGCTGTGACCACCAGCATGCTTTCGGTCTTCTCCCTCTCAAAACGAGTTGCCATTTCTTCCTGGCTGGCCTCCTCATCGTCACGGCACTCCTGCAGCTGCTTCATCCTCTCCATCAGCACCTCCACCTCACCGCACATTTCCTACATACAAAAAAAAAACAAACAAAACACGCAACCGCATTTTTACAACGTGAACTCTTACATAACACGGAGTCATCCAACTCGGTGACCACTCACCTGGTTGCCGAGCAAATCGTCATGGTGATTCGCATGGCCGTTGCCGTTTGCAATGTCACACACACAGTACTGGCTAAGGGAAGGGGGTCTGAATGTGTGTCCCCCTTCACAGTGGATCTCTGGCGTGATGCCGCAACCGAAAGTGAAGGAGGCGAGGGAGTGGTAGTGTGTGAGGAGGACGACGGCGTGGATCAGCTCCGCCAGAGACCAGCTGTGCTCCTCCGCCTTTAGAAGGCCCTGGAAATGAATTAAAACCCAAAAGAAAGTGAGAAATGGTCCCATTAAAAAAAAAAAAAAGAACAAACACTTGCTTCCCCACTCCCCCCACCATCCATGATCCCAGCCTCACCAGCATCCACTCACCTCAATGTGTTCCTTGGTGAGGAGCCAAGGACGGTGCGCCAAGATTTTGTTGAGTTCTCCGAGTTGCTGCAGCTTCTGTGGAGCTTCGTCCAAACCGTTCAACCACTTTGGATCTCCCCCTACCTGGAGGAAGTCATTCACATGTAGGTTGACTAAGTAGGAACACTGATGTCTCGCCGCCGCCTGCAAAATAAGCGGAAAAAACACCAGATATTTCAATAACAGACATAAATACTTCGATTAAAGATTCCCAGAGGCTGGTTATGGCTTTACCATGATGCCGATGTAGTGTCTGTAGTGCAAAGAGAGGGGGCCATCCATCTGCAGCAGGTAGTGCTGCGTCCGGAGAAAGCTCTCCAAGTACTGTGGGTGGAAGCCCATCACCAACGAGATGTTGTCGAGGCGACCGAGGGCTGCAAACGCATCCTCAAATATCGATTGCGTCCTGGCGTCCACTTTACTGACTTGAAGAATCTGATTTAAAAAAATAAATCAACACATTATATGACTTTCCTGTTTGTAAAAAGAGCTTTAAAATGTTGGATGACAAAGAAATGATCTATTTACCTCTTTTTCTGGGATAAATCTGCTTGGTCCGTTACCTAGAGGTCTTGGGATCCTTACTCCCAGGTCCTGCAAGAAAAATTAAGTATATTAAAACAAATCTTCAGTTTAAAAGTGACAGAAAAACAGAGGAAGCTTCGAGCATGATCTAGCAGGCATTTCTGCAGACGGTCTAATGTAAGACCCTATAATTTCACTATTTTTGCTGCACCGCTGCCAAAAAACAGGAATGTGTATTTGATTCCATACACTGGGAATATTTCAGGCTTTGGATTTGTGTTAATGTAAAAACAACCAGCAGTTCTTGCAATAACCTGATGCAAAAAAAACAACCCAAAACTGTTTCGCCATCAGTCAGGATAAATGGGATAAATGAGACCCCCTAAAACACCCAGATGTCATTTCTGCCCTTCATGCAATGCTGAAAGGCAGCAGAAATGTTTGCATTGTCTCCATTATGTCCGGTAACTTTCCGCTGCTTGTCGAGACATGTCTAGCGGACACTGTCCCGCAGCGCACAATGAAGCAGATTAAAGTCCCAGAAACGCACTTTATTCAGAGATGACACTGAATTTAAAACATGCTTTTAAACGCGTAATCTGCTCTAAAACTAAAGTCGGCGCATACATTTATAAACCTATTTATGATTTCCTCCAATGACCAAAAAACTCTTCATACACGTAAACAAGCCCGGACAAAAGACTGCACTGCAGCTTGTTTTTTAAAAGGTGCAAAAATAGCACTTTAAACGCTTAAAACAGCGGAAAAAAACACCTTTGGTGCCGTTTTAAACAGCTTGGTTGTTGCATTGTAAATAGAAAGGGGAAAGGTGCAGTGTTAAACCTTTTTCCTACTCTTACCTTTTTGCTTAGCCGTTCACAATGGGTGCATATCTTGAACAAGTCTGTCACTGCGATAGAATTATTTTCCACGTTTTCTGCCGGTGCGACTGCGTGCCTCATCTCGCGTCCTCGCTGCACCCTGCTTATTTTAGGGCATTAAAATGTTTAAAAATGTAATTTGAATGGCTCTTTCCTCCTCTCTTTGTTCCTAAAGGCACTGGGCAAAGTGCTAGGTAGTCAGCTGTTGCAGCTCCTCAGCAGAATACCGTCCTTTCTAGCTCATACATTCGGTAAATAAGTCAAGGCTCAGGTGAGTGACGCGCTCGCCAGCCAATCACGTAGCGAAAACAGAATCCCGGCGACCAATAGCGGAGCGAGAAACGTGAGAGGCGGAGCTAAGCGTGAGAGCAAAACGGGAAAGGAGGAGGGGAGAGAGGGGGGTCCTAAACGTGAGCGGAGAGGGTGGGAGGAGGGTGAGGAGGGGGAGGAAGAGCCTCTCTTTAAGAAAACATCACTTCTCTCTTCTTTTGTTCCCTGTTGCCATTGATCATGATTGAATCTACTGTTCTGCGCAACCCTCTGTATGCTAACTAACCTGCAATCGATTCAAGATGTTTGATTTTGCTTCCTAATAATACTTGCATAAAAAAACACAGATGAATTAGGTGTTAGAAATATTATTTCTGGTCTTGGTAAGTGCAATTAGAAGCAATACAATGTGTTATTGTTCAGCTTATCTGTGTAAAGTGCAAAAACAAGCAAGCAGCAGCAGGCACCCCTGTTGACTGAACTGGTGGAGCAGAATTGTGTGTGCCAATAAGTGTGTGTGTGTCGGTGTGTGTGTAAACTGAGCCTTCAGCTCTCCTTGGTGAGCAGCAGAAAAAGGTAGAGGTCCACTGAGCGAAGATCAGCATCAGCGGAGAGATGGATAGCTGCAGGACCTGCTGCAACAACAGCCCTTCAGTTGGTGGTTTTCCACCGCAGCCTATCAGACCACAGATAATGGCATTTCTCCACCAATCAGAGCGTGCCGAAGAAGTGCTTTAAAAGCCAAGAGGAAGCAGAGATAAGAAAAGGCAGCTCTTATGGCTTTGTTTATACCCCAGCCTGACAATAACATGTTCAGTAGAACAGCTTTTACTGGTTATAAAGTCAATTTTACCCAGAATTGTATCTGATGAAAAGTGACACAAATTTACATGATGATACGTTGTTTAATTCAGATGAGGGTTGAGCAGTGTTGCTCTGCCAGCCATGAACACCTATGTGTCATGTTTGCGAGTGAGATTTTCCAATGCAAGTTAATAAAAAGAATAATTCTCTCTTCAGACCGTCTTTATATGGAGAAAACTGCTGAACTATGTTGATACTTGGGGAGAGTAACACACTTGGCCTTGTCTCGGTTCACCTTTAACGCAGCTCTTGCCCCATATGTGTCTGGATGGACTTTGGAAACATAAAAAGCAGACAAACAAGTTACATTTGGAAATAATGAGCTAAAGACATGTCAAGAAATGGTAAGTGTGCCGCTGTCAGTTTGCCCTGCCAGTTTGTCAACACCTGCTAGTCCCCAGCACTGATAACGGGACAGCAGCGTATTCAGCAGGTTCATTGTGTCCATCAAGCCGGGTCCTCTCCTGATGCCACAGGGTGGGGTGCGGGCCAACAGTAAACATGTTCCCATGGCTGTAGTCAGCACTCCCAGGTCTGACGGGAGCCCCATGGCTCAGCAAAGCTGCAGAAGAGGCTGGTCAGCGTTAGGGGCTGACGACACACCAAACCTTTTCACATAAAAGCGCTTAGGCTTGGGGGTCCAGCCTCGCAGACAGGGCCAAACACTATTGTCAGAGCGCACGCACTGACTAGGGTGCAGACTTGGCATTGCGGGGTGTCTGTGTTGTGTGTCTGCTACTGGACAATGCTACACATATTCCTTCACATATGGCAAGTAGTTTAGTGTCTGTTGGGCCTTTTCTTAATAAAGAAATGACTGTAAAGAGGAAACATATGATCTAAGATGAGTAAATGAATCCGTCCTTTTTAGGCTAAACCGTACTGGTGTCACTGGGAAGCTGCTTCAGAACAGTGTAACATGCACAGACCGCACTGCAGGCGTCTCTGGAAAGACAGAAGACCCACATGTTGAGGAGTCTTAGTCGTGTTTGAAGCCATCTACATTTACATCTGCAGAAAGTTTTGCTTTTAAAAGTCTAGCTGAAGAGAAAATGTAGACGTTATTAGATGAACCAGTTTGATAAGAGGAGGCAGCTGAAGGACACGTTTGCCATCCCCTCGGGATAAATCAATGATTTTACTAATGCGATGATTGTTGAATGCATAGATGTGTGTGTGTGTGTGTGTGGGATGGGACATTAGCTAAGACCAAAGACAACACTGGAAAGACGAGTTACAATGAAGGGGAAAACTCCTGGAAACAACTGGAGTCATCTCGGATTTGTACAGATCCTTATCTGCTGGAGGAAGAGATCGAACAATGGAAACAGTTCCACTAGTTTTAACAGCAATAAAAATATTCTCATGATCTGTGCCAAGAGAGAAAATGATGCACATTAAACTTTTAGTTTTCTATCTAATCACGAGATGATGTTTATAATATCATATACATAAAGAAAGTTCTTTTATAATGTAAGTAGTATAAAATGAAAATATACTCTACTACTTATCTAAAATACTAAAATACTTTTAAAAAATAAAGTGGGTCAATATAATCCCACATAATACTTGCATAATAAATACACAAATACAATTAACTTGTGATTTAATCTGTTTTTCCTAAAAGCTTCTTCCATGTAAATGTAGTTTTGATATATATATATATACATATATATATACATACACACACATATATATACATATATATACATACAAACACATATAT
>JBAMHX010000025.1:13577015-13589107 GCA_037177515.1 Pseudomugil tenellus | reverse complement strand
ATATATATATAGAGAGAGAGAGAGAGAGAGAGAGAGAGAGAGAGATGTGTGTGTGTGTATGTGAGTGTGTGTGTGTGTGTATGTTCAACTCTGAGACTAAAGGGAGCTGCAGAAAAAAACTAATCCCCTGCCCACCCAACGTTCACACATAGCCCCTCCTTGTTATTCCCTTCACACAAACAGTCCATGAGTAACATTTCTGCAGATTAAAAGAGGGATGTAACAGAAAGCTCGGGGCAAAATGGAGGAGAAGGGGTGGGGAGGGAGAATAGTGGTAAACTTGCAGTATATAGCGAGCCATATTTCTTCCCCTTTGGGCTCCCAGCAGACCAAGCTTCAGTCTGATAAATAGCAGGCCCCCTCAAAGCAACAGATGCTACGACTCAAACCTCTACAAATTCGGCAGCTCTGCCAAAAATAAAAAAAAAAGCCCAGTCAAGGCCCAGTATGGTTGTTCCACATATTGAAAGCCTGCCTGCAGAGAAACACTGCGAGTATGAGGAGCGTACACAGAAAACAGGCCCCCCCTCCAAACCGCTCTGCAGCCCCCATGCCGCTAAGACAACCTAGTTTTAGAAGGGCCCCAAGTCCCCAGATTTCCAAAACAGTGTCTCCTTCACTTTTTCTGAATAAGGTTACATCTCTCCTAGATTTCAGGTCCGTGCGCACCTCTTCTCCTTAATCTGTGCTTTGAGACGCCACTCGCTGCAGCTCTATACTCTTATCGAGTCATCCTAGTTGTAACCCCCCCCCCACTACATCCACTCAAACTCCTACAGCAACAAACGACTATGAAAGGGGGAGGAAAATAATTTTTCCAAGCTGTTTTCTGCGAACAATGAAAAACACTGGCTTCTTGAAAAGTGCTTTTCTCCCTCAAGACACACTTTGTTTTCTCTTTAAAGCCAGACAGAGGCCTTTCTTTTGGGGCTGTTTTGTGGCTGTGTAGGGGAATGTTTGCTGTTGGGGGGGTTGTGCAAGTTGTTTTGCTGAAAGGAAAATGAAACAAACAGACAGGGAGAGATATTTAGGGACAAAGTTTGAATTGCGACGTGCGAATGAGGTGTTTGATTAAGAGTGTTGATGCAATCAGCACTTCTCAAGTGTGATGCAGGGTGAAGGCGTCTGGAGAGACTGTGGACAGTCTGTTATTTCCAACACATACACTGTGTCTTAAAATATCTGCTATCAAGACTCGAAGAATTTTTCAGGCTCTTACGGAATGAAAATTGCTTTTCTGTTTTCCTTGCATGTGGTTTCAGCAAGACTCTTACATTCTTCTTGTTTTGTCTCTTTAAAAAAATAACACACTAAAACACTGAGTCTTAAAGGAACCAATGCAGCTGCTGGTCGGTCAGCTGCGGCATGCAGGGTGTCACTGGTGGCCTAAATATTCTGGTTATCTACGTGTGACTTTTTGTGTCTACCACTGGAAGTGCGTTTAAGTGCATATTTCCTGAAGTGACTCAAAAGAGGCCAGGACTAGACTCTAAAGTCTGACAGGTTGTGTGATCAGACGACCCTTTGGTTTCTATGGTGGCTACATACACGAACACATGAAAAAAGTCCCATGAAAAAAAAACAAAACTTCCAGACTAACGGCTACAAGTACCGTGATGTTGATGGCTGCAGAAACCCTGCAGGACAAGTGTAAAGCCACAGTCATGGTCACATGTTTGTCTCTGTTGCAAAGCTCTTACCCCAGGCAGAGTGAAGGATTATGGAAGTTCAACCAATTCGGAGGCTACTGTGATGTACATGGGGGCCACAGTCTAACAGATCAAGCCTGTGATGTGTGAAAGTCAGCCTGAACTGGAAACAGGATGACTACTGTAGTTTGTTTTAAAAAGCACATCAAAACACATTTTTTAAACTTAGTTTTATGTGTTTTTACTTAGTTTTACTTGTTTATATTCCATGTTTTATGTTTATTGCTAAGCACTTTGTGATTTTTATCTTGAGATGTGCTATTTTAAAAAAAAAATTACTTACTTACCGTGTAGTTTATCACATAGAAATGATTATACTAATTCCAACGTTTTCTAGAGTTGAATGTAAGGATGCGAGTTTGGTAGCTAAAGCTCATTTTAAACTGGGACAATGATTTAAGTCACAACAGCAAATCTACACGAGAAGAGCATAAAAAGAAGGGAAAGAAGAAAAATTGGGGTGTTGCATTGATCCACTCAAAGTTCAGACTGATTGAGATGCTGTGGTGGATTCTAAGCATGAATGCCTTCATACCTCAATAAACTGATGCAACTAATGCAACTGTAAGCAAGTGTGGCATAAAACTACTGAAAATCCTCTATAACAATGCAACAGGCTGAAAACCACAGCTATCAAAGTAAACAACTGAACTTTAAATACATGAATACCTTAAATTTTTGAGTCTCACAAACTGCTTTTACATTTTGTACTAGACTGAGTTAAATAAATCAAGACATTGTGAAGTATGTCATGTCCTAATATGTGTGTCACCAAACCCTGACGGGAAGTCAAACGGGTGACTAACCGTATCTCCTCTTGCTTAGCCTAAACAGAACTGCATTTTCAGCTTTCAGAACCAAAGTACACAAACCCTGACACCTACCTACGTCATTTTCTCATATAAAACAGAAAATCAGAGGAGACCACTGAGTGATGCAACATTCTGTGGTTGTAGGTATGAATTTGCATGAAATGCTAAAAAGAGCTCAGTTTTAAAGAAATCAGACTAAAAAGGTCATAAATTATGTGCTGCTAAATCATTGTTAAATCTGTGATGCACTTTACAAATCTAATGATTAAGGAATTTGTTAAAGTTTGTCACACTTTATAGCATTACTAGGTCAAATCCGAAGAACAAGGTCCAGCCTTTTATTATCCAGATTACAAAACTAAATAAAAATAAACAGGCTTTAACTGTGGTGAGACTAGAAAAATAAGTAAGAAAAATAAGGTTCACAAGGGTCAAAACAACAGCACCCAGATGGGAAGGCGAGACATTCCTCTGTGTTGCAAGAAAATTGACATTTCATCAACAAAGGAGAAGTGCTAACCACAAAGCCCAAAGCCAAGATTTAGTTGTTTTTTTTCTTTTGGGTCTACATTTTATCTGCAGTGATCCTGTAGAGACGACCGCATGCTTCAGGTAGATATCAGCAATGCAGGGCAAAGTCTGTTAAGGTGGACCTGATAACAGAGTGGGAAAGGTAGAAGAATTAAAGACAAAAAAAAAAAAATCAAGCTGGTTTGTGACTGGTTTTTCACAAGCGCTGACATCATCTGTGTAAAAGCCCTACTCCATGTCCTCTCTTATCTGTCTCTGACCTCAGAAATGCATGTGTTTTTACACAGAAAGCAAATATCTCATCAAAACACAGCACAAACCCATGTCACATTTCCCATGTGCGCTCTCAGCACCTGTATACGTGCAAAGAGAGACGCACAGCACCATGCGCATTACAGTAAGAGGCGCACAGCAGGTTTCATGAAGCTGGAAGACATTTAGGAAGCCTGACGGAGATTGTGGCAGCAAAGGAAGGAAGTGGAGCACGCCCCTAGATCTGAACAGGAAACAGCCAGGAAGGAGGATACACATACACAGACGCACACACTCATACACTTAAACGCTATGGCTCTATTACGAACTTGAACACTGACCACAGCATGAAACCACAAAGCACTCACTTTAATAAATCTACTATAAAACGGTCAACAGTTCTTCATTAGCTTCACAATTCATCTCTTTTATTTCCAATGTCAGTAAACAAAGGGGAAAATAAAGCAATCTATGAAAAATCTTAAAACTATGCTGGTGTGTGATGACCGAGAGGAATCACACAATCACATTCTGCTTTAATCAAAGTTTACATTTGGATGAAGACTATCGCATCCCTAAAGTATTTTACTAATGTTCTTTTTCCATATTTAGGAGAAGTAAGGGGTCATAAATAAACACAGATAATGTCTTCTATTGCACTTTTTTTCATTTGTAGGTGAAATATCACAGAAACATCTACTATATCTACATTTATATGTTAGATTAGAAATTCTTACCATAGCTGTAACTGTTAACTGATGGTAACAAGCATTACATATATAACGTATACAAGTCATATTAATGTTTTACAGTTAATGATAAAGATAAACATCAGTAATTATACATTTCCGTTGGATATATATTACAAATCTGCTCTACAGGTTTTTATCAAACCAGTTTTTCAGAGCAGTTAAAATATCTTATGACAGAGAAAAACAGCTGCAAAGAGATTCACAACAATGGCCTGCAGGCATACAATACATGTTGACAGAGTTAAAAAACCAGAGATTGCCTGAGGTCTAGGAGGGGTACCGTTTCTCACAGGCATGCTATTAGATATGTCACTAAGGATGCTAGCAATATCCCTTTTCTGTCTTCTGTCTTCCCTTCAGGTCATTACTTGGACAGTGTTTGCAAATGCATACTGCATGTGAACATGTTTGTTTAAGAGACGTAACTGCCAGAGAGACTCCCTGTTGTGCTGCACAGGCAGTAATATTACAGCTAATTTCATGAGACACAAACAAACAGCTAAACCTGACTTTCGGTATCTGGAGGGTTTTACACTGTCCCATCTAGTACTTGAGATGGGAAGTAAAACTAGAGGAGTCTGTCTATCTTAAAGATGAAAATTAAATAGTTGTGTACTTGTGTATATCAAAAGATACAAATCGAGAAAATTCGAACTGAACACAAAAAGCAGAAATGTGTGTCAAAAAGATTCAATGAGGCTGTTTTAACGATTTTAAGAGGCTGTGAGTAACCGTTGATCTTTTTTTATCTAGCAAAAATAACCTTTAAAACAAAGGGAACATCTGTATGAGAAAACATTTCCACTGAGACCTGTTTACTCATTAACTCTTCAGTGATGTGTCAACAGCAACTCTTCGATTGAATCACGACTATTTAACCCAACTTCTCATTATCTGAAACTGATTTCAGTCGGAATTTAAAAAACACCCAGAAACAACAAAAACAAAAAACAAGCCTCTGCTGCAAACAGTTAAGGTCTTAAAAACTAATGTATATGAAAAGGAAAGTGGGCTTCATCAGTATGCCTAATATTTTCCTCATCTTTCCCATTCAGAGGCCTCGTCTGAAGCAGCTGCAGAGGTTATCTGCCAAAATAACTCCCACTCTATCCTGACTCTGTCATTGTCTACTCAGCAACTCAAAAACACTATTTATTTCTATGTCCTCCAACTAAATCATGTCTTGATTTGTCTCTTTCTCAGTCCCACATGTCTTCCTTCACACTGCAGGTACCGATAGGGGCCAAAAACGATAAATGAAACAAAAGACTGAAAATAAAACACCAGACCTACTGCTGGGTGGCTCCATTACATGTTTGCTTACTGGTCCTTCCCTTTTCCTTTCTCTGTGCAGTATTACTGCAGTATTACTGCAGAATCTTTATGGCCTAAATGCACACGTGCAGAAGTGTGCGTGTGTTTAAGTATGTTGAGGAAGCAAAACCTTATGGATGCATCAGCCGAGGCCGGCGCAGAATGTCACACAGGAGTGTCAGAGTATTGAAATAAACCCAGTGCAGCAGCAGTGGGTTACATAAGAGTGAGAGGTTGAGGTGGAGGGATGGATGGGGATGTCACATGACCCTCAGCAGGTAACACTTTGGGTCATTTACCTTGGTAATACAGCTTATAATGTCTGCTGGCATCTGTTCATGTAACTCTAGATGAGTATTTGGGTTTTCAACAGACTTTTTACCGTTGACTGTAATCTGTGTCAAACATTAACAAAGTTTTAAGCAGCCCATTTTGGGACTTCTAAACAGGACTAATCATTAAACTAAACTGTCATTTTCCAGGCCAGGAAATGGGACAATTAACAAAATATTTCAAAATGCACAATTAAAGCCATCTTCCCATCCAATAGATTTAAAAAAGCAAAACATTTAATGGGGAAAAATAAGAAAGTCTCAATAACTGACTAGTGTGCAACTTGCATTTTAGATTTGTGGTGTTTGGAAAAAAAAAAGTAGTCATATTATTTAGACTTTTACATCAAATAGAGGATGGTGTGTGGTGATAACCCAGAGCAGGAACAAAAAGTCACATTTCCAAACATTAAACAACAGCTTTGGACTTCTTAATGGTCAACAAATAAATCAAACTGAAGTTATTACAAAAGTAGCCAATAATTTTCATATTTATGATAAATTACTTAAGTCTTTAAAAATTTTTTTTTAAAAAAACAAATATCACTAAAACCGCTTCTAGCATCTCAGCTAAACAAATGATAGAAAAAACTAAATTAAATGTTATTTAATTGCTTTTCCATAAAATGCCTGAGTGTGAAATTAAGTGGTTACACTTAATTGCTGCAACTGAACACGTAATAGTTATCTAAGCAATTATTTATTGTGAGAAACGGCAGCTTGAGCTGCAGTTGTCAAATTTAAGGTTTTGTTGGACATGCAGCTTAAATTCAGATATTAAGTTTTCAGCAACACAAGACAAAGAAAAGTTCCTTGTTGTAAACTGCCTGGCCAAAAAGAAAAAGTCGCCACCTGGATTTAACCAAGCAAATTGGTACGAACCTCTAACTGGATAATTACATAGGTGGTGATCTTTGAGGTGGCAACAAGTCATTTAACCCCAGCTGCTGCTTTCAGTAGCTTCTCATTTCTTAAACAATCACGTTGAAAGACAAATCCTTCGGTTGTGGAAAAGATGTTAGCCTGTTTAAAATGGTCAAATCATTAGATCCCTGGATGCATCAAACAAAGAAAACATATGAGATTGCAGAAATGACAAAAGAATTATTAATAACTGCAAAGATAGCAAGGACTCATCTTCCAGAAGAAATGTGGTCATAAAACAAAATCCTGAATGATTGTCAATGTTAGGATAATAAAATAGTAACAGTGGAACTGAGGACTATGTTTAATAGTAAAAGTAAGAACATTTCCACATCCAATGCAAAAAAAGGAAAAAAACTCAATTAACTAGGACTGAACCACTGTGTAGTCATCAGAAAACAATTAATCAGTGGGGTTAACATGAGAAAATGGCTTCAGCTTGTCAGGAAGCGTAATGATTGGACTCTGGAGCGATAGAAGAAGGTCATGTTGTCTGATGAGACCAGACTTATGGTGTTCCAGCATGACGGAGCATCAGGGTAAGAAAAGAGGTAGAGGAAGTGATGCAGCCATACCTTGTTCCTATTGTGGGGGGGAGACTATGATCCTGTGAAGTCTAGGTTCAGGAACATTATGTCCCCAAAGAATGGGGTCAGCTGACCACCTCAATATACTGAGTCTGAATGGTTATTACATCAATGGATTTTTTTTCTTCCCTAATGGGCCATATTCCAAGATGACGATGTCAGACTTCATTGGGCTCAAATTGTAAGAGTGGTTCAGGGAGCAGAAAACACATTTCACACATGGATTGGCTTCCACAGCGTCCAGACTTAACCCGGTTGAGAATATTTGAGATATGCTTGAAAGTCTTTGCACACTAGTCAGAATCTCCCATCATCAATACAAGATCTTGGTAAAAAATGAATGCAACACTGCACGGGAATAAATCTTGTGACATCTTATCGAAACAATGTCACAGCAAATGTAATCTGTACTGAAGGCCAACAGAATATTTGAGCATGTGACCTTTTCTTTTGGCCTGTCAGTGTATTTAATAATAAGAAGCTATAACTTATTATTCTGCGCAATTTTTACCTGAAAACTGACGGAAATGCTTCGTGAAAAGAAAAATTGGAAAGGTTTCTACAGCTTAACCCTTTAAAGCCAAACCATTTCTGAAAACTTTTGCGTCACTGTAGAGTATAAACTTTGCTCAATACCCTGTTGTAAAGAACCTCATGCTCAACTCTCAATCCCCTAATGCAGGGGTCACTAACTTCAGTCCTCGAGGGCTACTATCCTGCAGGTTTTAGTGTTTCTCTGGTACATAACACCTGATTTAAATTAAAAGTTTCTCCAACAACTTGTTGTCATCTTCTGCACCTGCTTGTTAATGAGCAATTGGTTTGAATCAAGGTGTGTTGTAGAAGGAAGACACTAAAACTTTCTGGATGGTAGCCCTCGAGGACTGACGTTGGTGACCCCTGCCCTAATGGATATAAGGAAGCAGAAGACTTTCTTAAACGACTTCAAATATAAAAAGAGAACTTTTCTTCCCAGGGTTTTTCTTAAGTAAAAAAGAAAACTTTTCCTTTACCAGTATCAGAAGGAGTGTTACACTGGAGCAACAGAGAGTATCTCCAAGACTCATTAATTAACTGCTCTTATTTATCTATAACATCAGTGGCATGACACACTGTTTTGACATCTGGGCCATTTTTAGAGTGCCTAGTCACAGATCTTGCAAAGCAGCATTAGCATTCGGTTAGCCAAAGTCCTCATTTGTCAGAACCTGCTCAGAGTTCTACAAGTTTGAACAGACTTATAACCTCTGGTGTTGTCATCTCTAAAGAAAAAAGTATGAAGTGGTGAGATAAATGACAGCTCATATCTGAAAAAAAGCCAAGTTTACTGCTATCCTGTACAATCACTAGAGAGAAAGGTTGTGTTTCTGCCCTCAGGCATATGTCTGTGCACGTGCATTTATTTACATGCAAACTGATGCACATGTGGGGATCTACTTCTAGTTGGGTCATCAGTAGGGTGGAATAAGAACTTGTTAGCCTTTCAGGTCCCATGCCCCATAGTTACTGCACCACCCCCTTTGTACTGGGCTAGGGATTAGCTGGTGGTCATCCCACTCAGTCAATTCTCTCTCCATGTCCCTCACATCTCTGCCACCTCAGCGTTTGGTCTGTTTGGACAGGAAAGCCCTCCACCAGCTGCCTGCAATAACAAGCCAACCTTAGTCACAGTCAGCGAGTGTGTGAGGTTCTGAAAGTGTGTCCGTGATGGTGAAAAAAAGAAAGATGAGATTTATCTATTGGGGGTGGTTGGTGGGGGTGAGAAAGAGTTGGGTGTGAAAAAGATTCTGTAAGAGTAAAAGGGTGAATATAATACAGTAACAGTAGGAGACTGATGTGAGCGACAAACTGAAATATCTGGAACTGATGAGCATATTAGGCATAAAGACATTTTCTGAAATCAAAAACAATGGAGTTGTTGAGGAGAGCTCGGTATACCACAAGCAAATGGCGACAATGAAGAAGCCACAAGGACAGCTGCCACAACCAAATACCTGCAACTAGTGAGGCAAGTACTGAGAAGTATATCCGGGTCCTTACCAGCTATGTCCTGCCAGTGACCAGATACCTTTCTGGGATAATCAGCTGGCCAAAGGAGGACTTTCAGACCATAGATGTTAAAACACAGAAGCTGTTCACCGTGCACGAAGGCCAAGTCCAGTGTCCAGTGGCTGTACAGTAAGCTCAAAGAGGGAGTCTGAGGACTAGTGAGCATCAGGGCCAATATCCAAGATGGAACATCCAAGCTCCATGAACATGTTGGGAAGAGGGCACCAATGGAGAAAGCACTTAGGCAATGTCTCATACAATGGAACATGGAAGAGAACGAAATGGAGGAACCATGATGGGAGGAAAAGCCCCCGCATGGGATTTACCACTTACAGATAGATGGAATGGCCAACATGAACATTTCCTGCCAACAGCTTGGTCTGAAGAATAGGATAAAGGCACTGATCATGACACAGGACCAAGACTTGAAAACCAGGGCAATTGAGACTCAGATCTACCATACCAGGCAGGACTCCAGGTGTAGATCATGCAAAGAGATCTCTGAAACAATCCAGCACCTCACAGCAGGAACTCCACTGGCTGCCCAGTGTGCAGATATTTGGAGAAACATCACATATCGCCATATAAGACACCTAGAAACAGCTAAAATACAGCATGGAACTTTACATTATATATCAACGGGAGAATATGTGGAACCAGCTCTGAAGTAGTTTTTGTTCTTTTTCTATGGTTTTCTTATATCAGTATGTGTAAGTATATAAATGCAGGCAAATTGCAAATAAATCTGCTTCATTTTTTCCGACAGCTAAACAACTTAGATGTTGTGTCTGGAAATCTTATTTACCTGGTTCTCTGACAAAATCATCAATTGGGTAACATGCAGACAACTGTCGTGCAATTACTCTGATGTAATAGTTACTTTGATGACCCACAAAGGAAGTTAGAAGTTGCCAATTTCTCCCCCCACACGGTACACAGCATCATGTTTAATAACTCAATTCTCCTCCAGTGAATGTATACTGGAACCAGGATGATACTTTAGTTCAGATACCAGATTTAACTTTAACCATAGCTTAAATCATCATTCTCACAACGAGCACAATGAATTTGACTTGGTTTCATCAGTAAGATTTATCAATTATTTCATTATATAAGTCAGGTGGTTGTACCTTCCAGTACTTTTCCTGTTTCTACGTCGAGACATTTCATAACAGCTTTTTATATCTATTCATTATACAGCCTACATATTCAAGCTTCAAACATGTTAAATAAACATATTCTTGCACTGAACCAAACGCGCAACATGTCAGGTAGACATCACAGAGACAGCTGTTGAAATCTTGAAGAAATTTCCCCTGTGGGCTCAGACGACCTCTTACCCACTCTTTCTTCTTCCTGTGCGAGGTATCGCACTGTGAGCCTCACTTCCTGTGAAAGACACAGAAACTTTCCCTGACAGCCTATTCTGCATCAGTCTTCCTCTTTAAGTCACACACTGTACTTCTCTCACTTTCATACAGCTGTTGTTTGTGTTTATATGGTTAATTGTAAAACAACTTGTTCTGGCGCGTATTCCGTCTAGAGAGAGCCGTGCTGGCAAGTCAGACACTAAACTGGTTTATCTGCCCAAAAACGGCACATCACTACATCAACCAGAGTATTCCATACAAAGCAAAGCTCCCTGTTATTACAAGTGACTCTGTGTGACATGGCAACAACCACAATAGCAGATAAGCTTATGTGGACCAGTAAGGACTGTGGGCTCCAGCAAACACACACCACACAGACTGCAGGCCTCATACAGCTGTGCAAATCTCCTTAAATATGGGCAAACAAAACCATTCAAATGTGTCATTATCCATTAAAACCTCAAGGGATTCTTGCATCTATAAAGATTTAAGCAGCTGTTTGCAGATTCACAAACATCAGAGTTGTTTGGACTGAATATGTCAACCAAGTTTGTGGTGAATCAGCTTCGTAAGTGGTTCGCAAGTTAGACTTTACAAGTGTGCAACATACTTCCATAAAGACTTAATGTGCAACTAATTTACAGTGACTGCAATGTGTTTCGTAAGTTATATATAAAGTTAGGCTCAAAATACTTTTTTAATAGGGAAACATGTTTCTTCTGACTGGAAAGGATACAGCTTTGTGTTAAGCTTTGTTAGCAGACTAGCTTGAAGCAGTATCAAGCTCTTTGTCAAATCTCTGTGATCATGTGACTAAAGTCACTGAAGGCTTCATACAACCCAACAAAATGGCACAAATGAGATTAGTAAATCAAATCTTTCATTGTAAGAGACCTTAATTGCAAAAGAACAGAAATATTGCAAGGCATGCAAATAAAATAATCTAATCTATAGGAACATTTTTACCACATAGTGTTCTATAAGGCTTGTGAAGTGTCGTCTTGCAACCGTTGGAAGTAACCGAGAGGAACATGTAGTTGCATGAAATGGATGAATGATGTAATATAAAATGGTTACAAAGCTGTGAGCACGAAGGTTGCTGGTTCAAGCCTCGGCTCGGGCAGTGGCCTTTCTGTGTGGAGTTTGCATGTTCTCCACGTGTTAGCGTGGGTTCTGTCTGGGTACTCCGGCTTCCTCCCACAGTCTAAAGACTCTAAATTGACCTGTAGGAGTGAGTGCGTGTGTCCCTGGTTGTTCGTCTATGTGTGTTGGTCCTGTCCAGGGTGTACCTTGCCCCTCGCCCCATGTCAGCTGAGATTGGCTTCCAGCCCCCCCGCGACCCCGTTCAGGGAATAAGCGGTAGATATTGAATGGATGGGTGGGTGGATGGATGGATGGATGGATGGATGGATGGATGGAACACTGTTCAATGGACACAACTACATATCGAAATGATTGTT
>JBAMHX010000025.1:13561965-13576915 GCA_037177515.1 Pseudomugil tenellus | reverse complement strand
TGGGTGGGTGGATGGATGGATGGATGGATGGATGGATGGATGGATGGATGGATGGATGGATGGATGGATGGATGGAACACTGTTCAATGGACACAACTACATATCGAAATGATTGTTAAAACGTTACAAATATCACTTTTTAAATCTTGTTTCAAGTAATTATAAGTAGTAACAGTACAACTAATTAATTTTATTGGCAAATTGACATTTAAAAATGTAGCATTTTCCCAATTAGACAACAATTCTTAGCATAAAGCCAAAACTGCTTATGATTGAAGGCTTTTGTGTTGGAAGTGGAATAAACTAAATTGTGTGAATCATTTTGGTGTACGGGTTGAACGGTGGTTAAGTGGTTAGTGTCACAGCCTCACAACAAGATGGTTGTTGGTTAAAGTCTTGGCTCAGATGCCTTTTCTGTGTGGAGTTTGCATGTTCTTCCCGTGTTCGCATGGGTTCTCTACGGGTAATCCGGCTTTCTCCCACAGTCCAAAAACATGCATGTCAGGTTGATTGGTCATTCGCGTTGTCCTTAGGAGTGAATGCGAGTGTGTCTGGTTGTTTGTCTCTATGTGTTGCCCTGTGATGGACTGGTGACCCTGAATTGGATGAAGCGGTTTAGAAAATAAATGGATGGGGATTATGGTGTTTTTGGCTGTTATAAATGCAGCTGACCAGTAGATGTCACTGGGATGGTGTGTCTTTAAGGATTTGAAGCTTCAAATCTTTTTCTGGAACAATTTGGAGGAAGTCTCAAAAGATTCACAAAATTTCACCTGCTAACACAATGTGTTATAAACAACAGAGACAAAAGATATTATCTTATGATGAAAATAGCATCATAATTATGAACACTTTTACCAAGTGTCAAAAAAAGAAATAGAATAATTTGGCTAAAACAAAAAAGCTGACTAAGGACATGCAACAGTGTCTTGTCAGCTGTCAGAGCTCAGAAAAAAGGGGTACAAGGTCGTGTCTAAATGTCTTCAAGTTACAATTGCCACAGTACAAAGCACTATTAAAAATACAAGTTGTTTCACAATGTGGAAGGACATGGTAGGAAGTGAAAAGTGACACTTGCATTGGAAATGCTGATGGTGCATGAGGTGAAAAGGAATGCAAGGATCTCTACCAAGGCCATCGTCAGGAATCTGGGCCATGCTGCTGGCAACATCTCATAGGAAGCAGTTCCCTGGACACTGCATGCTACTGGATTCCAGACCGAGGAGGATGCCAATTCTCCATGTAAGGTACATAAAGGTCTGTTTGACTTTTGCAAAATCCTATCAGGACAAATAAAGAGGCCTCTGATCCTCTGTTTTGTGGTCCGATGAAAAAAATAGAATTATTTGGCCAACAAGTTTGGTGTAAAAAAGGAGAATCCTTCAACCCAAAGAACACCATTACAGTAAACAGCATCATAAAAAAAAGATGATGACATCAATGGAGACGTGAAAAAGCTTGAAATGTCTGATTGCTGTTATGGCAAACAGAAGTTTTTCATTGATTATAGAGTAGGGTATAAATAACTTTGGATATTTTATTTTCCCTATACATGTAAATAAAACTACAGAAGATATTTTTGGATATTGTCTTAACTGTTGATGGGTGCCTGTGTCATTTCCAATAAGAAAGAAAACCTTCAGGTGACCATAACTGGTTTTATAAACGGAACAAACAAATATCTACTCTGATTTGAAGGCCAAATCTTTCAGACTCGAGACATTACGTCAACAGACATAGAATTATGTTTTTACACTGAACTTTTTACAAGAACGTGTTTAGAAAAGCTGAAGAGAAACAAGACGCTTTACAACAACTTGTCACAACATGCCTCAACATGTAGCACTCAGCAAAAACAACTTCTAGTTGAGGGGGTGTTGACAGTAGATAGAACGATATCCACACCCCCACACAAATTATATCACTTGTTTACAGATTTTCTTTTTATAATCGTATAGCTCTGAAGTGATTGATGTAAAACTTGGGGAAAATTATTTATATTACATGAAAGACTGGTATACTGAAAGCTTTTATTAAGGCTGAAAACATACCTAACCAACAATATTAGATATTGTAAATAATGGATCCAACATGGAGTCCATCTTAACCAGTGTTTCTCAACCTGGAGTCAGGAAAACCCTCAATGTGTCTTCTCAATGAGCACAGGGAGTCCCTTAACCTTTAGAGGCACTCCAATTAAAAAATAAGACATACAGAGACTAGTTTAAGTGTGTCTACTCAAGTGTTTCTTACTCAACTTGACATTTTGTTCACATGGAACTAGTGTTTTGGGACTTTTAAACCAGATCCCAAAGTGAATGACTAGGGCTCATCAAAATCTGCTATGCAATATTTTATCACGTTTATCTTTAGTCAGTAAATAATTGAATAAAGCCAATTATAAGGTTGAAACGTGTACATCTAATCAATTACCATCATATGTTGGGAGAAAAACAGGACTCTACCAGAATATAGTACCTGTGAGGAAAATCTAACTAATGAACGCATTAAACAAAGCATGGTGTCAGGACGGGGTGGGGCTGGGGGGTCCACAGCTCTAGTATTTAAATGACAAGGGTCCTAAAGGAAAACAGGTTGGGAACCATTGATCAGAACAAAGCTGGAAGCTTGTACAAAATTTTTTTTTGGAGTCATTTGACATTTGACTGAATATAGAACATAAAGTACAAAAACACAGATGCTAGAACTACATCAGTCAGAAAAGTGAAGACAAACAGGTGACGTAAGGAGAGAGGGGTGTGGTGGAACAGCAGTGAGGTCTGGTGATGCAGTGACATGTTATCTGCTAGTACTTGGACACCTCTTTCTGTTTTGTCACATTATGCTCAGGAGGATATATGCATGCAAGTAACCTACGCATGCAGTAATCCTATAGCCTTTTCACCTAGCTACCCCAGAGGTCATTAATGCCTGAGAGCACATCCTGATGCTCCTGTTATGCACAGAGAGGTGGTAAACAAGGAGTAAATGGCATTGCACTGCTCTCAGCTTTCATAACTAGCACAGATCCATGACTGATGTCTGCTAATAAACACACTATGTTCAAAATGCACCACACCCACACAGTGAAGTCATTTTTAGGTTTAGCTTAGTTTTCTTTCAACGTGACATGTGAAAAACACAAACTGAGACCAAGATTTAACTTATATCTTAATGTTTTTAGTAGGTTTTCCTCGTTTTCTTGCAAAGATGCTGATTAAACTGAATTCTCAGAAAAAAATGGAAGCAATTCCAGGTCATTAGGGATATATTAGGAAACAATAAACTCCCCTACATAGACTGAGCTACATAAACTGCACGTTCTAATTGTGGCACTGTGCTCATGAATCCCAAATATGAAAACCATGAGTGATTTAGATGCTTCTGATGACAAACGTGTGCCTCCGTGGCAAGCAGGCGAAGCTCTGAAAGCAGTAGCATGTTGATCTGATTACAACATAAAGATGCCGTTTTCCATTTGGAGCAAAGTTTCAGCGAGTTCTTGGTCAAATTTCTGAGAAGCGTATAAATGGTGTGACTAAATTAGGTTAGCCTGGTTGTGATTTTAATGGATCCCAGTACAAACCACAAACACACATACAAAGATAACCAAACAAACATCCTTTTTTCCTAGAAGTTTTTGAACAAACTCCAAGAGATGTTGTTCCAGAGAGTACATGTGGGTGCACCCTATTTAAGCCCCTCTGCCCCCTCCCTCCTGCTTCTGCAAAAACTCTAACCTCTTTGCCAAACAGTGTGCACCCCCACCCAAATATCCCCTTCCTCTATTTGCCCACCCTTTGCTTTTTGGCTGTACATAAACAAGTTCTAGAGGTGTGTCTCCTCTCAGCCAATGGCAGCTCTCTCAGGCAGTGCATCTGGACCAATCAGAGCAGCCGGTGGGAGCGGCCGTCTCGCCTTCTGTTGACGGCAGTTGTTGTTTTCCTCTTCTGTGTTTTCTGCAAGTCTTCACAGTGATGGATAGAGGGAATAAAGAGGAGGTCAGGTCAGGCTTTAATAGGCTCGGAGTGCTTCCCCGCAGTTAGGTGGGGGCCTTTCTCAAATTCATGAGTATGCACGAGTGCGGGAGAGGACAGTGCATGTGCACAAACACTTTGTTTTTGCCAAGACTACCTATGTTATTCGCTTCTCTCCGTTATTTCTCTGTCTCTTTGCAACATACACAGACCACACTTTGTTTCTTGCACATAAACATCAGCCATTTGCAAATTGAGCCTGGTTACCGGTTATATCAGCCCAGAAGGGGGTGAAAAATGGGAGAGTCGGTTAAGTGGAGTTGGAACACTACTCAAACCAGAATGTAACAGATAGAAACAAAGATAAGACTTCACTTTCAACATTAACAGCAGCACAAAAGGCTAATTCAAGACTAGACTAGAAACAGTTGTATGCAACTGTCTGCCTTTTAATATTACATGCAGATTTCTCTGAATGTTTTCTGTTAATCAGACCTACGTTTGACCACCGCAATTCTTTTTAATTGACATTTATTATAACATTTCAATAAAAATGAAGGAAGGAGCTATCTGGAAATGCATGTTGCTTAGAATAGGCCTCTGCCTCTCCAAAACCTTTGCAATCCTCTTACATGTGCGTAATGTTTTGCACGTTTTTAACTTTTCAACAGACACTCATCAAAAGAGCAAACTTTACTTTTCATTTCATGTTATTTTGAGATCGCAAGATTAGAAATTTTGACAAGACATGTCAAACCTTTTCTATGAACTTGTATACTTCCATGTATGAAAACAGTTGAATATGTTTAAGGAATATTTGCAAACGTATCCTAGTACATACTCTGCAAAAACTAAAATCTAAGTAAGATTAAACATCTCAAATCAAGGACACATATGCTTATTTTTTTAACTTAAGATAATTATTCTAACTTAATTCTAACTTTTACTTGTTTTAAGAATTCTGGACAGGTTAATGTTCCTTGAAATAAAATAAATTATCTCCCAAGAGAAGAAGAAATTTTATCTTATTTCAAGGAAAATTACCCTAATTTTTGTTTTTCAAGCCAGTTTTTGTAATGTATTAAATACATTAGTTTGAAAATACGATGAGTCCAACAAAATTACACAGAAATAAATTGTCTGCACAAGGAAAAACATTCATACTTGTTTTTCCTTTACTCTTTCTTCCTCCAGTTTATGCAACAAGCCCGTATTGCACAATAAAGAAGCCGGTGTTTTCTAACCTGGTATATATCTTCATGAAACATTGCTTTTTTTGACGTGGGTGTAACAGATCATACCATCTGTGATTGGCAGCTAAGGAAGAAAAGCATCTGCTTAGCAAAAATTATTTTTGCCAACTTATTCTTGTTAAATATAAGATCTGACATGAAAAGCCAAGTGTATTTGGATGGAAATCGTGACACAATTGCATTCAGAAATGTGATGTTTTACAGAAATTCCTTACTCGGATCCTTTCTGCTTCTTTAAAAAACATATGTAAACGTGATGCTGACCTATATTCATATGCAAGAAACAAGCCATTTAGAATTTTACTTTCTTTCTACAAAGCAGCTTTCAGCCTTGAACCAACTAGCTTTGGGGTGCAGTAATGATCATTTTGCATACCTGATAAATGTATTGATTAAAAGCTTATAGGGTGTGAAAGAACTGAGGCTTCTTCATTGTGCAACTTAGTCACATTGCATAATTCCTGCTGTAAGGGGAAGGGCAGAAGGGAGAAAAACAAGTCATGTTATCCCGTATGCTGACTCTTTTTGCTTAGACAATTAACTAGAGCGCAACTGATACTTGATTTTTTAGGCCTCTATGCCAATATTGACATTTGACAAGTAAAAGATCAGCTGCAGTGCAACAAACAAATCTTGGTTATTTGCTTCACCTGTGTTTTGAGTGAAAAATGGTCTTTCGCCATCAAAATAAATCATATTAATGTATCAGGCTGTCTTTCAATTCAATTCAACTTTATTTGTATTTGATGTGTATTTTCAGCAAGTTGGGAGATTTGTGAAAAGGGGTGTATTTCCAATGTAGTTAATTAAATCTCATTAGTACATGCATTTTACAGTTTGCAACAAATAGCAGGCCAGAGTCGGGGTACACTCTAGACAGGTCACCTGCACATCACAGAAACGCAATTAGTTAGCATAAAGCACAGTAGGGCTGGATATCGATTCAGATTTCAAGAATCTATTCAATTCTGATTCTCAAGATTTAAAATTGATTTTCACTGATCGGTTCTGATCAGAAATGGATTTTGTTCAGTCTTCAAAATCAATTAATCGATCTTTTCAACACAGCAATAAACCACATCCTGTCAGAAATACTGGAAAAGCAAACTTCAAGTCATCACAGTCAAATGCAACTTCTTCAGATTGATTTCACTTGTTCTGAAATAGAAAAACAAAATGTTCATTTAATCATTTGCAAAATTGGTGCACATAAAAAAAACATTTTATCTTTTCAGCTAAAATTTCTACAATGTAACCAGCATGTTAACTGCTTCAACACAAACAGATGTGAAGCGCTTTAACAGACACTCAATAAAAACAGTATCCATTGAACCAAATGGATAAATAACTTAAAAAGAAATCTTTGTCAGAGTTTCTGGCAGAAGCATGTGACAAAGCACCTGACCGTTGGGCAGCAATTGGCTTAGTATATCTACTTATGTACACAAGATATAAGGCGAAAACAAACAGAGCAGTGAGGATCTTACTGCAAGGCAACAATCCAAAAGTAGAGCATCACCAGATGAAGATAAGCAAACACAAAAAGCTGACAAAGAAAATGACAGATGGGCAATACAGGGACGGAGGAGGGAACACTCTTTTATATTGACATATTGGATTACTTAACATGCTAGTTGATGTGAAGAGCAGCGGAAAAGTAGGTTATATTTACACTAACTTGCCTGTCCACTCAAAGTAATCTAACTATTATTCTGAAGTTGAGCTTGACTAAACTGCTAAACGTTATCTTAATGAATATTAATGAAAATAAAAATCTGCTTCTGGCAAATGTGACTGACTTGTGAATTGATTTTTTTGCTCATCGGCTGAACAAAAGCAGCAGGAAGCTGTTGCATAAGTTACTAAATATCACTTGTTTGCTTTTTCTCCTCGCAACACATTGTGCCCAGTGCTGCATAAAATGTACAACAAATGGTCCTTATAGATTTCCTTCCTTCCCCCTCCTTCTCTGACGTCAAATGACACCCCCTTGAAGCAAGCTAATCAAACTGTTGCTGATTGATATCTATTTCATTTATGGGGAAAAACTTCAGCAGGTTGGGGTTCACAGCAGATATAAACTACTCCATGACTTGTAAAATTTAAGGATGTCGTCTTAGAGTATTTATTTACCCACCAGTGATTTGAAGGAAAAAAAACAAGCGGATGAAGTGACTAAAGGATCAGTGTATATTTTGTGCTGGTTGGCTGCTTTACATGCCTTCTTTCCTGAGAGTCTCAGACTGTTTACTGCAAGATGACAGGATGCCTAGAAACCTACAGAGGAACAGACTGGGTGTGGCAAGCAAAAGTCTACCAAGGAACCAGATGGAGAAGTTGTTTTTGTCTCTCAATATCAGTCCACTTATGACCTAAATACTTCTGTCTTCTCAAGAGTTTGGTGAAGCTTCGTCCAATCGTTCTCGTTTCACTGAAAGTCAGCGAAATACTTTTATATATTCCAGCACAGGACATGTTTTTAAACGTACACAGTTATCAGCAACAGCTGCGTCTTGCAATATTTCATTAAGATCTTAATGATAAAATCACGTTTAATTGATTATCAGTTTGTAAAAAAAAAAAACACATCCAACCAACTGATGACAGTAAAACCTCTGATCATGGTTCAAAAGACAGAAACTATGCATCACCCACACAGTGATGACTCATTTAAAATACAATCAATCTGACATAACTCAAAGAAGGTATTTGATAAATGACACAAAAAGCAAGATGCAGCATTTCCTCTGCAACGTTTTTAAAGTGAAATAGTTTACTGAACATATCATTATTGGTGATCAGCCTCCAGAATATAATGAATCCTTCAAAACAAGTCAGCCCAGTGGAGCAAAGATGCTTACGTCGGTAAAATATAGAAGATGCTATAAAAACCCATGCAAAGACAGATTGTGAAATATTTTTTATTCTTTTCACATCCACGCAGTAACTTCCTTGAGTTATTTTACTTTGCAATTCTGCTGAATTTCCACTTCATCCTCATTTACTTCCTCTATTTGCTGTTGCATGTATCCTTTGTGCTCTACCATCAATACACCCACACATTTTTCTCTTGTTGATTAGACAACAGATTGCATTGTTTCCCAGTATTCCCTCTTTGGATCCAATGCATTTTCTAGCCTCGCAGATTATACTTGGCATATGGTATAAATGGCAGATATTTCAATATACCAGTAAGATCCCAGTAAACTGTTAATGAAATCTTCTCGATCGTGCCTTGATGACGAATGTTACACATATTAAATAATGTGAGACCACACAAAGCTTATTTTATTCAAACACATGTTTTTACTTGGCTTCCTAACAGACTTCCATTGTTTTACAGATTGAGCACAATCAAAGATAAAGCTCAGAAAAGTGGTCATTTTCTTGTTATTGAGGCTGAAATGTATTCCTAATTTGGATCATTTATTGCTAAATAACAGATTTGTATTTAATTTTTAGGAGTGTTTCTGTGGAAACCAATGTGACAATTTGTCCGTCTGCCTAAATGACTCTTACACGACTAAATATTCTATGAAATTTAAAACACGGCAGTCTCAATGAGTCCACTTTCTGCTGCAGACCAAAATAGACAAACCTAAATAGATAGAACTGGCTCTACAGATGGCCCCTCAGGTTTTTTTTGTTTTGTTTTTTTTTTTTGGATATTTTTGTGAGCAATGTGGTTTATAGTACATAAACGGGGTAAGAAAAAGATTTTTTTTCAATCTGCAACTTTGCAACAAGCTGTCACTAAATATTTTGCACTGCTCCTTAAAGAGATGTACTGTGTAACTTTTGATCCAAACATCAGTCATAAGTGAGTAATATTGGGTGATTTCTGGGGTAAATATACAGCACATTTGCAATCTGATGGTAACCAGACAGTTTTGCGGGAGCAGTGCCTCTCTCATGGGATCATGTGATCCGGAGTGCTTTGCTTTACGACTCCCCTTCATAAACACAGAGGGCTCTGCTTTGTGCTGCTAATGATCCTCTTCGAAGAAAGTTTGTCATGGCTGAACTAAGTATGAAGGTAAAACCACTGTCTGAGGGGCCAGAAAGAAAAAGCTGGAAAGGGATTGTGAAAGATTGGTTTGCATGGAATAAATGCATTCATGTGAAATAAATAAATAAAATGACAGTGTTATGTGGCTGCACGGTGGAGTAGTGATTAGCACTGCGGCAATGCAGCTAAAAGGTCGCTGGTTTGAGACTCAGCTAGGGGAAGGTCCGAAAAGTGGCCTTTCTGTGTAGAGTTTGCATGTGGGTTCTCTTTGGGTACTTCAACTATCTCCCATTGTCCAAAGACATGCACGTTAGGTTAATTAGTGGCTTTAAGTTGTCCCTCGGAGTGAATGTGTGTGTGAGTGGTTGTTTAGTGTCTCCGTGTTGCCTTTTGATGATCTGGCAACCTGTCCAGGGTGTACCTGCGTCTTCTCTGCTAATAGCTGTGATGGGCTTCAGCTTCCCAGGACCCTGATATGAATTAAGCGGTATAGAAAATTAAATAAATGCTGTGTGGGCTGTGAGAAATTACAGGCTTAGCATCACTAGAGGCCAAAAGTTAACACAGCATCCCTTTAAGAAAAGCTAATAGTAAGGAATGAAGCGCCTTGAGACGACATTGTCGTGAAATGGCGCTATACAAATAAAGTTGAATTGAAAACAAGCATGACAAGACGATTTTAAAGAGCATTTAATGAGCCCAGGCTTGGGCATGTTTGTTTTTGATTCAGATATATTGGCTACAAATGTGTGATTGTCTGGGTGGTCTGGCTGCGCAGCACCCCATCTGGGATGGACCGAATGGTCTGCTGTCCATTTAATCCCAGCGTCTGTGCCACTATTCAACTGGGCTGCTGATGTCCTTTCAAGGCAGCCAGCTGAGGACTTTGGTGCTATCTTTGTTATTGTGTTTGGACTTTTGAACTGGGTTAATTAATCATGGCGAAAAGCTTTAATTTAGTTGATCTATTTGTTGAGGACTTTTGCATCATGGTCTGGGGGAACTACTAGTGCTGTGTGCTGCACATTTCTACATTTTTACAGCATAATGGTTATTTGTTGCTTTGAACCTTGTTGGCTCTTTTTTCAGATCCCCATTTCTTCGCATCAGGTTTAAATGGTCAATAAATGACTAAATCTTAATCAGTTAACTCTTGTGTTGATGCTATTACCCCGTTTTGCTGAGCTGTGACTGTCAAATGAAAAAAGACAGACAGGGAATATCACTTGTGTGAATTGTCTTTCCTGTATGATTTGTCCACCAAGCAAAAAGTTTCTGTGTTGGTAAATGAAAGACGAAGCCTCAGTTGAGTCAGTATAAATTTAATACAATTGTACTTTCGATAAGATAAAAAAAAAAAAAAACACGTTGGGCTCTTTTATTTGGGTGAACTTCATCCTTCAAGGAATAGTTACTTCAGAATAACAAACAGATCAGATCTTTATTGTAACATATATTATTTATCCTTATAAGTACATAAACAGAACTAAATTAGATCCAAAGCATGGACAAGGCAACAAACTCATGTTTGTAGAAAAATAACCTGATTGTAGCCGAGCCGTAAGGCTGTGCGCTCTGTGCAGCTCATTATAAACAACAATGCCGCTTTTGATTGAGACTTCATTTGAGACTGAAACACACATTCTCCCCACATGGTGAGGAGTAGGTCCTGCTGAAAACAGCAACTCACTTACTGTAAAGGCAGAAAGAATGACTGCTGTTAAAAAAAAACTTACCAGGGAACTGGTAACATCTAAATAAAATAAGATTAAATAAATCCCTCTGGCAGAAAAGTCAGCAATGATAATATTAATTTGCAGATTCTTCCATCTAGAGTAGAAAAAACTACATTTTGCTGTGTTTCACAATTACAGAAATGCTTCTGATTTTTCATAGACTTTTTTTTTTTTTTTTTTGGAGGAATGAAGTGATTCATATTGTTTGTTTTGCTTCTAGGGCTGCATGGACACAGAAATCCATTTGGCGACTCTGATTTCCAAATCTAATCTGTGTCCTTTGAGTGTGATGCATGGCAATGCAACAACAGTTAGGGTGTGTGCATCTGACAGTGTGTCAGATTTCATGCAGTTGTTGCTTATATGCAAGTGCTAAATGTTGTCATTATACCTCACAACCTGAAGCAAGCTTGCTGAGCTGGCAACAGCCTCTAAAAAGCAGAAACAGCTGGCTGCTAAATCTAAATCCACAAAGTTGCAGCTTCAGCTTCAAAGTCAGTGTTTGTGTCTCACAGATATGATGCGTTCTGTTGTCTCGTTTACATAAAAGTTAGATGGAGGACATTTATTGTTCCGATCATTCAAATCTGTACTGAAGTGGAATTTAATCACGACTGAGCAATGTGGCTTCTCCAGTTTTATCTTAGCTCATCTGGTAGAAACTATGTGTCATCATGTGTTGATTGATTTCTCTAATATTTTCTTCAACATCTGGAACAATTTAAAGAAGAGAACAATTCAGCTTCAACATGGAAATGCTAAAATCAGCTTAATATGCAGGGTTCAAGGACCAGATTACAGAATATTACCTCATATTTTCCTGCAATACAGTCAGACAATGCTATTAAAGTGTGGAGTTGTAAGGTAATGTACTATCCGAGTATTCTAGGAAATTTGTGTCCAGGATGAAGGTGTGTGTGAGCATAAAAATCTGTGCATCGCAGTGTGTGGCTGGTTTTCACTGGGTGTCCAGTACACTATAAAATCTGATGAGTGGCACATGATGTAAATGTATCTCTTGTAATAACTTTGTTGGGACAGAGTACAAGTGTGTCAGCATTCAGAGGGTAAACAACTGTTTGCTTTTGCACTTGTGAGCAAAAGTTTCCATACTCTATTTAGTCCTGAACTTTAAAACCGTTGAACTGCTAAAGAAAACCACAAAAAATAGGAACACCGCTATTTCCTCTTTGACACGTGAGTCTTCTTTTAGTTAAGACACAACCATCTAAAGTGGCCAAAGCACCTTGCAGAGCTAAACCACAGCTAGCACAGCCTTGCAAGCACCTACAAGTCTCACCACAGACAAACAGGCCCACAGAAACACCAAGACAGGCAGATACAAACAGGTACAGAGCGATACCGAGAGAGAAAATTATGCTCGCAGCTCGTCTTCACTGCAATTACAGGTTATCATCTTCAACACAGCTGTATTTTTAGATAATGTGAACAAATCTTATTTGCATTTCTGACAGCTCGGCTATTTTCCCATATCCACTTCATGCAATATTAATATTTTTTTTGCTTTTCTGAGCAGCAGAAAGTGCTGATTATAACATGCTACTGAAAAGTCTGGGCTCTGATTAGGAGGGAAGTGATTTAAACCACACACCTGATGTTTGTGTGTTTGTTTTCTTTTCAAAAACACTTCCCCACAATTAAAATGTTAGCACTGACACCAACACATAAACCTCACGTAAGAAAGAAAGAAGCAGAGTTACTTGTAACAAAAACCTGTGTGTATCTGTGTGTTAAATCTAACACAAATCATAACTGAGCACAACTGTCCAGACACATGACGGCCTGCAGGCCACAATGAGGCTGCTATGCTAAGTTTTACATGACATACTGTATATACATGAGAAAAATCTGAGATACTCGCAACCAAATCTCTTCCTGTTTTTTCACAGAATTTGCATTACTGCATATAACTTCTTGATCTGAAACTGTGCAGATCATGTCGGAGGTTGAGGTACAAAAATAAAGAGCTGCTTCGTCTGAACACGTTGCAAATCATAAAGAGGTATAAAGATAAAAATCAAGAAAGCACAATGTTGGTACATAAAACAGAGCTAATTAATGCACTGTACTATGAGAAAGATAAATCTAAAGTCATTATATTTGCAGTTTCATTAAAAAAAAGAATCTTCTTCATCCAAATCAGCATATAATCTGTGCCTCTCACATTCCTCATTAGCAAGTTCGATCTGAGGTGTGATTGCTGAGGTCTGCGTTACTGTGACTAGTCTATTTTAAGATGTCTAGGATTGTGGGATAATATATTTCAAATTTCACCCTGTTTTTGGTTTACATTCCCAAACATGACAACTATATAAGAGAACAAAGCAATGCAGTTGACCTAATAATATTTGGAAGGTCAGACAAAAAGTCTGAGAATAGCAATAACTCACTTGCTCTCTGTTGGGCCAAAACCTCCCAATATGTGTTAATCATTCAGGAAATAAGTAGTAGAAGCTTATTACGCTACACATCTGGAATGGATGCACTGATTTGCTATACTGTTATACTCTATTTACATCAATACATCACTGATGTTTGCAGCTGAACTACAAATGAGGAGAATTTGCTTTGTAAAGCATGAAATACCAAAATCATGTTCACCAATTTTCCTTGTTTATTGCAACTTCTATATATGAATACATTTCATAAAGGAATAACTTTTGTTGGGAAGATTGCTCCCTAATCTACCCCAACATACAGATATACCCACCAGGATATATAAATCTGTAGAAGATCTATAGATATGTAACAGTTGGGCTCTCGGTCAACTCCTCAACAACAATAATTCTGCAATAATAAAGTGAGTGGGTGGTCTTTGAGAATCAATATCACAAGAATCAACAAGTTGGATTGAATGACACTTACAAAATTAGACGCTTTATGACAGCTGACATCGTCTTAAAGGTGTAAATACCAATAGAGTTAGCGAGGCACAAATAGCACATTTCATCCCAGAGGAGAAACTTCAACAGCAAATGTCACCATCTCATCCCCAACCAATAAAAAAAATGATAAGTAAATTACATGTCATGTTCCAATCAGACTTTTGAGAAACAAATAAAGCCTTCTTTATTCAGCTGGACAGAAGAAACAGTAATAGAGTAAGACATTTTAGGAAACATAAGTTGTTTCTGTCTCATTTCCCCTTAAAGGTGCAACTTGATAGGATGTTTCGTTTCCATTTGACTCGACAGTATAATAAACAATGTGTCATTGTAAGCATGTGTTTGTGTGTGTGATACGACACCAAATTACCTCCAACATGAACATACATGTCTACATTTAGGCCAGATACTCCACTCAGTGTGAGGGAGTGTGTTTTCCTACGCTAAGTAAACACTACGGAGCAAACCCACTCAAGCAGCTACTACAAACACTACATGTCAATCACACATGGGGACACACACTCTCAGTCCGCTGCTCCACCATGCACACTCAAACTCTGGAGCAAAAAAAGCTGAGGTCAGAGGTGAACGACTGTGGGAATGTGGAGGTCCCATACCGGTGGAACTGTCACTGTCCTGACAAACTGGCCCATAACATAAACAAGCACACATACATCAGCCTGGGACAATACCCGCGAGAAGAGAGCACAATACCCCCCATCCCAACACACTGAGCCTGAAACAATACCACACATGCTAAAACAACACCACGGCCAATTCTAAGCCAACATAGCTCAGGGTAAAGCTTGGAGCAACACCACTCGGTGAGTAGCACCACACAATGACTGCAATGGGAAATGGTTCATCAGGTGCTGACACAGCTAAGTTTAGGTCTCAAAGTGTGAGGTCTTTGAAGGATTAAATGGTATAAACGTGATCCTTTGTGAGTGCAATAATTTTTTTTTCCTTCTAAGTGTATAAAAAGGTAGCGAGCTTTAGCCTCAAAAGGTGAAAACAGTGCTAAAGCAGTGATTGAAAGGTACTGGAAGAAAATTAACATATACAGTAT
>JBAMHX010000025.1:13537848-13554426 GCA_037177515.1 Pseudomugil tenellus | reverse complement strand
TCGAGGCAGGTAATTTGCCTCGAGGATTTTTAGTAATCGAATTACTCGAATAATTCGAGGAATTGTTTCAGCCCTAGAAACAACATATATGAAAATGAAAATAATGTGATTACTGGGGTGGAATTATATATGCTTATGCTTCATTCCTTTGAACAGCTTTTCTTTTCATATGTTTTATCAATGTTTTTGTGTTTTTTTTTCAAATTATGTTCAAATAAACTTTCTCAATCAATCAATTTCAAAGCAATAATCTAACCAACAAAATACATTCACTTGCAGCCTAAGTTTCTATTAAAAAAAATTGTTAAAAAGCAATAATGTGAATAAGTGCATCCATATTGCTTAATGTCCTTAGTATACAATAGTTATAGTTGTTATCCTTTAATGTGTACAAAAACTGCCTATAACTGGATGTTTTTCACATGCGCGCCAAAAAAAGGACATTTCCTTTCTTCCACAGCTGATAAAGTGCTTCCAAAAAAATCTCTATGACTCAATTCTGTAAACTAAGACAGTATTTTAGTTCATTATTCACACCAAGCAGGAGCCATTACTCTGCAAGAGGACATCAGAAGAAGATTGTCTGAGTTTTCAAAGAATTTGTCTTTAATAGCGGATCTGGTGGAATTAGAGGTCTGTCTGAGCTGTAGCCCCCACCATCTCCTCTTCACCCCCTCCTATCCCTGTCATTGTGAGAAAGGTGTTAGTGTGTGTTGGTCAGAGGGGGTCTTCGGGCATGAAGCCAGAACACCATGAGCTGCCACACTAGGCTCATAAAAGCAGGTTTGGCAAGGCTTGTGCAAATGCAGCTTAGCATAATTCAGAAATACCAGACGGTGTGTACTGTGGTGAACAGCTAAACCCACAAAGCAGCTTTCTCCCTCTCTCATCTCTCAGCCCTTCCTCCCACATCTTCCAAAAACACTTCCGCACAAACAGGAATTCTGCCAATCTTATTTCCTCAGAAAAAAACAACATGCTAGGCCATCAGAAGTAGCAGGGCTTAGTTTTTGTTTATAATTAGATGACTCATTAAGTGAGACTAGCCGCAGCCAAAAAAACTGGGATGCTAAAATTAAAAGAAGTCCAGTATTTTGATATCCAGAGAGATACATGAATTACACAAATAATGTTAGAAAAAATAAATAATATATAAAAAATAATTCTCAGATAATCTATACTAAAGTTTAGTACCTAGTTAGATGTCAATTAGCATGAATATTGATATTTAAATGCCACTTTTACATTTCCCAGTTCATGGAGAGGACCAGCTGCTACTAACAATTCTCAGCAGGCACTGCAGCAGGTACCCTATATGGTTTGCACTGGAGATAAACTGTTAATATGGGTGTGGTATAAAAAAATCTCAACTTTTATGGGGACCAAAGCAACGCTGCAATCTGAGTAAGTATATCCATAAGTACAGTGACCTAGCCATGCTGCTAGCATTCATAACTACAGTGGTATGGTCATGCTGCTAGCATCCATAGTTACTGTAGTATAGAGAATGTGCAGCTGACGTCATTTAGTCATGTGAATTTTGCTGTGGATGGCGCTGACCGATCTCTAAACCAGTTAAATTTGGACAGATTGTAGTGTTGAGGGCATTCCTCCGAGTCAAATGGTGACTTCATGCTCCGCATTTGGATGTAGGAATATACACAGCCAAAAGAAAGGCCTGACAGAGCGATGGGACAAATGGATTGTATCTGTGAGACAAAGGACTGGGGAGCCAGCACTACCAGCAGATTATGCAGTTAACACTTTATATCAGGTACGCCATGAAATACCATGAAGATACAATAACGTGAGTGACGACATCGTATTTCCGGTGTGACATCAAAATCTGTGACAGCAGGGCGCGTTAGTTTAGTATTTATCTACATATACATCTTAAAACACAACTAAAGTTTTTAAAACACTTTTTAAAAAGAAATAATGAGAATTAAAATAACTTCATTAACAGCTAAGTTCATCACTTATGTCGCACTACACTAGCGCCCAATGGGGTCAGGGGACAGCTTTTGTTGTAACACAGGAAGTAAACATGACGGAGTACACACGAAGCTAACAGCGGAGCGTATCTTACTATTTTAAAGTTATTATCTAGCCGTAACTGTCATATTTTTAATAGCATCGTTTTAATGAGATTATAAAAGAGGACAGCCTGGTGGCATCACGTGGAGCAGCGGCAGAAACGTTTGCACAAAGAAGGAGTGGTGGGAGATGGATGCCAGGTCTTTACGGATACGTTTACAAATAATTTTCCTATCACGAGGAGAACCTTTATGTAAATTGCTGAGCGCCTCTTTGAAATACCGTATCAATGAAATGCAGAGATTATAGGGATCATTAATCCCAAGTAGAGAACACTTCTGGCGGTATCTTCTCATCACTTCACCTTCCAGTTGTGCAATAAAATAAGATCATTGTTTGCGGAAACTCAATCCAGCTATTTCAGATATATTTTGCGAGTGTTTGATACCGGATCTATACTAGCTGTGTGTGTGTTTTTATGCCAGATTTATGGTTTAGTTTGTGTGTAAGTGTTTGGCTTGCGGTGGTTATCACAGGATGCTTGCCGTCCAACATGGTCGTGTAAACAGTGAGAACCACGCCCTCTATAGCCACACAGCTAGCATCCATAGCCAACAGTGTTTTGCAATAGCTAATTAAGCAATAAAAAAGTGAATGTATTTTAAATTGTCAATGTATTTTATTGTACGTACTGTTTGTTGTATATACTGTAGGATTAATTTAGATAAAACTAACTGTTCAGACAGAGTTTAGCTAATATAAGGGTATCATTTTTATTAGAATGGTGACTGAAAAGGTCAACACTATTGCTATCATTCATAACATCTGTCATGTGTACTTCAACCAATGAGATCTGTGACAAAATTCAGAGCCATGGAATGGAAAAGGGGGGATTTTGTTCATTATATTCACCAGTAAATGTGGCTTGTAGCGGCAGTAAAGGCCAATGACTTGTCCAAACTTTTACGCTTTGGCCACAAACATGGCAAGATGCATTCTGTCAGAAAAGCAATGATGTGAGAATCCAGTAAACAAAGTCAGGCAAAAGTCAAATCAGCAACATCACAAATCAAAAAGAAAAAAATTTAAGTAAGACATTAAAAATTAACGAGATATGACTGATAAAAAAAAAGATTGACATCTTTAGCATACTGTTATGATGACGTTTGAGGACATTGTATTTGCAGTAAATATAGTTCTTGCAGAATACCTTCATGTGTCAATGATTTTTAGCAGGACTTTCTGTACTATAGTGGATTTTTTAAACGCATTGAGCCAAAAGGAAATTTCTGTTTCTTTTAATAGTGTTACATGTTCTGTATTTATTGCTCCACCTGTTCCTGACCTACCTGTAATAACTAACACATCTTTTACACTGTAGGACCTGTAGGGACACATGGCATAAAACAATACTTTTAATTTCATCTTGACGTTTTGTGTGGATCTTTAACAAAACTGTTCAACATATTCACACATAACATCATTGTAGAATTTAACATTTGCATTTTTTTGTCTAAGAATCAAGCCATTACCATAAGTTTTATTAGCTCTATACAATTGGACTAAAATCGGATAAAATATAAAAAAAAATGTTGTTTTGACTTTTGAAACTGATTTGTTTTGGAGTCATTGATATGACTAATTGAGCAGCTGGCTGAATGAAGAATGTGTTGTCTAAAAGATGGATGAGTTCCTCGTGTTTCATAGGGCCACTGATTGTAATCCACTTTACAAAACATGCATTCGTCTTGGTGAGCTTTTGACTGAACCACAATGTTTGCAATGCTTATTAAGAGGTGAAGAGAGGAAGATGGCAGATGGCAGCAGAGCATTACAGCAAACACTGCAGCGAGATGAACGGCTCACCAGTCTGTCAGTGTCATTGTACACCACGTTCATGTCCTACCTGGACGTCTCGCAGAAGCTGCACACATCGCTCTCTGACATCTTCAAAGGGACACCGTTTGGCGAGCATGAGAAGGTGAGCCAAGGTGTCGTTCAAGTCACTTTTGGGAGGACTTCCTGAGGCTGGAGACGTAGGGGCCAACGCGGTTATCGGTCTGATGCTCTCTATTTTCTTCATGACTTCCTGGCAGATGTACTCCATGGCATCAGTTCTGGAGCTCGTATCCCGGCTGCCCAGCCTGTCCCATCTCCCCAGAGACTCCTGGTCCTGCGCCTCCATTTTGTATGTGGAAATAACGCTTGTAAACTCTTTAAAAGCTTTAAAAAAAATAAATAAATAACATGTTAAAGCAATATACTGTCTTGCACTGATTTAAGCTATGCTAATGATAAAGGTTGGGTGAATATATGCATTATCATTACTGTCAAACATCATCAAATTAACATTTTATTGCCCCACATAAGTTTATCAGAGATACAGACAGAAAAACAAGGAATAACATGAGAAAATCCACTGAAATTAGTTTATATTTTATTTATTTACAAATGAAAGTCATTTGTAAATGCTTTATTTTTTTTAAAAAAAAATATCAACAAAATTAGTCTACTCTCTCAGAATAATAAATAATTAAATAATATATCACAAAAATAAGCAAGATATGTTGGATACAAGGAATAACCTTTTACATAAGCAGATAGCTACTGAAAAATAAAACATTACTAGAAAGAAAGAAAGGAAAATAGAAAGAAAGACACTTAAAAGTCAGTATAAACTCAATCTTCCACCATTATTTAAAAAAATGTGACTGATATTGTTTAATAGTCACTGATTTTTTCCTTCTTTGCCAGTTTTCTTACAGGATGAACATAATTCATATAAAATATCCAACCTGGGATTTAAATATAAACAGCCACTTATTTTGTAGGTGAAAAAATGCTTGTTTATGACTGATGACTTCCATTTAAATACTAAATTGACATTTCATACATGTCTGTAAAGTCCATTCAACCTGCCAGACTGTCTCCGCCTGCCTGTGTCAACGCTTTCAAAGCTGACAAAGACACCAGTAAAGTGAAGCAGAACCGCAGAGAAAATCACATCCTTATGCACAAATCTTTCGCCGGAAGCCAAAAAGAAAAGGTGCCATTCTAACAATACTCACTTTATCCACATTCTTTGGTGCAGGTCTTCTGCAACAGGACGTCTCTCTGAGCGCTGACCAGTTACTCCCAGGGTAGAAAAGATAGGAGGCAACAACTTGAGGGGGTAAACATTTGATTGGCAGAACTTGTCGACCAATAAGCGAAGCTCTAGGACATTTTAAGGCGGGTATCTTTCGATCCGGAAATATGATTGGTTTAAAGGAAGCTACCCTTTTCTTGTGGGAAGAGTTGTTGGGAAGTGTATGCTTTTCTCAAAGTGTTACCGGGCAGAAAACGTTATATTAACTACACATCCCATCATGCATTTCGTGAGTAGCAGTAACCCCCCTCTCTCTTGTTTATCAGATATTTGAGGGCAAGCAGAAAAACACTGGATGGGAAAGTGAAAAAGGAAATATTGTACATTTATATTTGTCCCTATTATATTTTGTGTAATTATTAATGACATGTCTACTTGCACATTGGCGTAGCTGGTGGTACTGGTCAAAATACACACATTTGTTAGTGAGGGAGTCAAAAAAGGATTTTGGTTTGCTAGATAATGTGTTTAGGGAAATGTGTGAAGTAAAAATGAGAGAATACAGATAAAAAAAAATACAAATAGGCAGAGCTGCGTTTGACAATGTGACTTATTATTTATGCTTAAGACACACCATATAATACTAACAGCAAAGTGATCAAAACATTTGTCAAAGCTCACATGAAGAAAGACGCTATGTCCTCACAGTCAGACATGTCATTGCTGGACTATCATTTACCCAGAATAAACAGTCTCATTAAACTAATTATTGTCTTTAATATAGACCAAAGCTAACACTAAGTACACTCAGCTCATTTCCTAAATATTTTGCCATGGACAAAAGAAAATAGATTGACAGATTTATTTGATAAAGCTTTGATTTGATAAATCTGGTGTTATTTGTCAATTGATGTTTTTTTTACAGTCAAAATGGGCCTTCTTTTACACGTTTTCAATTTGAAATTAAATGATTTATTAATAATTATGGCAATTATGTTGTTATTATTATTGTAAGAAGCAGCTAAGTTGATAATTAATATTATATAGTCATTTATCAGAGTGACTGACATCTGGGACATGAGTAAGTGTTTTTCCTCAGTATTTAGTTGTTATTATAGACATGTAAACATGTAACTATGTAAACTATTTGATTGGATCTTCTTAAAAGATGTCCTTCCTTGTAAGATGTTGCCATCCATTGTTGTCAAGGGAAGCAGACAGTAAGATGATTATTGTATTTTTTCAAATATAAACTAATATATATTCTTTAACATCAAGACAAAACCACTATCGGTTGCCTGTCTGCTGCAGCTCTGTCGGGAAGCTTGCAGTTCGTACTGGCAGGCGGAACCAAAATGCGGATGTCCGCAAAACGGAGGGAAATTTAAAAAGTCCGGACTGTCTGTGATGAAAGGAAGCCAGCGATAAACAGCTACTTTAAATTTATGTAACAATTTGAGAGTTCTAAAGTGAAGTTTACCAGTATTTTGGAAATATTAATATCTTACTATGGAGACATATCAGGATCAGGTAATATTAGTAAATTGATCGTTAGCAACTGATGTAGCTAACGGATTAGCTTGTTAGCTCACTTTCAAGTTGATGTAAGCTCATACTAGAAGGGGTGTCCGAGTGTATCTGAGTGATAACAGTTGTAGAAACTATGCTAATGAATTTGTGAGGTTTTCTTTTGTCTTTAAGCTACTAAATATAAAGTTTTTCTACGGCACCCAAGTGAATTTGCTTGAATACCGTAGCTTTGTTGGTAAAAAGCAGCTTCACCGACTACCGTCGAGTATACTACAATATAATGTTGTGTTCCATTCATTCAGATTTGTGTAAATTATTTGTCTTTCTGTTTTTTAAAAATCGTTTTAGAATGCTCCATCCACAAAAACAAATCAAAATTATGCAACATGTCAGTAAAATTAAACATAAACAAGTTTAAGATGGAAACTACTTAAACTTATGTTTAATTTTTTTATGACATGCATTAAAAAATAGTGCAATATTTCAGAGAACAATCACATTAACAGACCGGAACACAGATTTCTGATCTTTTGGATTAATTTTGAGGTGTGTATTTTCTTCAATACACATTTCATGTTAGATTTAGTTTCATAGCGTACAATTTGTTTAAATGAAAATAAAAATCTTAATGGTTTTACTGACATTTTGTAACACAATATTTTCCTATCTGTAGATTTTAGACTCGCCCTCTAAAAACAGTTACATTGGGAGCTACTACCAGCCACCAGATAGGATACTGTCAGTATCAAGGCAGCTGGAGCTTCCTGCTCGTTCATCTGTCAGCTTGGAAGAGACTCCCAGCAGTTTGTCTCAAACAACACCTAATATTGACAGTAAAGGTGTGACACACTTTCCATTAATATAACTTTTTTTGTAGCCACATTTTTTGATGTTTACATGCATTTCTATAACAATTCCTCAGCTGTTGTTGACGCCCTTAAGACCCTCCAGGAGAAAATTCAGCGATTGGAGCTGGAGAGAAAGCAAGCAGAGAAGAGCTATCTTCAGTTTTCACACAATGCTGAAATGCCCCAGCGAGTCACGGCATCACACAGTCGTCCAGCAGCTACCCTGCTGGGGGCAGATACCAATGTCAAGAGAGGTAAGAGTGAAGACACGGGGGACTGTGGTTTGGTGGGAGCTTAAAATGTTGTCATAGCTGATATGAAAATTCCATTTTGATATATTTTTTTGTGTTTATGACAGAGCTTGACTCAAAGCTGCAGTCTGCAGAGGCTCGCTGTAAGATTCTGGAAAAGCAGCTGGATTACATGAGGAAAATGGTTGAAAATGCCAAAAAAGATCGCAATGCTCTGATGGAAAACCAGGTAGCTGCGAAAACTGTGAAAGCTGATTATTCTTTAGAATTATATCTTACAGGAGCTCAAGCATATCCAGCTTCAGTACTATTAATACTTGTAGCAACAGATTGGAGAATGCTTTTAGTGTGTTAAAATAGAAAATGCAACTCTTGAATAACTGGTTTTTCTGTACTTTTATAGTCAGGTTTCACTTTATCTCTAACATTTCTCACCTAAAAATGACATAAGTGCACATTTCTAAGCCATCGTTTAATCTTCCTCTTTATGCTGCTTCAGGCTTCACTGCTGAGTCAGCAGACAAAAAGCTCAAACAACCAAACTCAGCAGGAGAAGTTGGACAAACTTGAATCCGAGTGTCTCAAATTGAACAGAACCCAAGCTCTTGCAGAGGTAAGTCCGGACTGTTTTAATGTACTATAAGTAACTTATGATCACAAACTGAGCCGTGAGTTCATTTCTTATTCCATGTGTTGGCAATTCTCAGATGAAACTTGCTATTCTGGAGCAGAAACTGCTCAAAGAAGAGCAAGAACGGAAGTTAGTGCAGGAAAAGGCAGATGAGGTCAGTCAATGTCAAGTTTGGATTACAATTAACTACAAATAGCATCAAGTGTAACACATCATTCCTCAGTTCTACACACTCTTACATACAGTAGTGTATATAAACATTATTTAGCGGCCTTTTTGTTATATTTAGCTCCCACAGAAGGAGACTTTTAACATTTAAAGTAGACTATTTGACATTTTTGGGCGCCCATTTTCAGAGAAATGCTTTTAATTAAGCAACTTCACTATGATTCAATGCCTTTATTGATACCTTGTCAAGCATCAATAGTCTAAATGAGTTATAAGAACTACAAGCTATAGAGCCATAGTCTTTTTGCAAGTTGTAAAGATGTTGTGCTTTAATAGGAGGGATTTTTAACCTTGTGAGAGTTGACTCATCTTTTTTAAACCAGCCTCAAAAAGCCATTCAAGGAACATATTTTTCTTTTTTTCTTTAATCCCTGACAGTTTCAGCAGTTATAACAAAGTGTTGCTGGCAATGACGCTCTATTCATGATGTAAAATCCAAAAATATGCATCCAGTGCCTAATCATAGCTTTTTAAAACTATAAAACATATGATTAGAAATATATTTTACTGATGCCAGTACTTCCATGCCCACAGCTGCAGAGGGAGTTGGATGTCAACCTACGATTGTCTATGCCAGCAAATGAAGAAATAAAGCCATCGAAGAAGACCAAGGCATCTAAGGTACTTTTGAAATGTATGACATTGATATAATCTGATTGTTGATATTAAGTTAATGGGGAAAATACTGGTTTGAAGATAGCAGTGATATGTGCTGTTTTCGGTCTCAGAAAACCTCCAGACAGAGCGACCTGGAATTAGGCAGCCCAAAACACAAAAAAATGCCTTTTGTGGCAGGAACGGTAAGTTACTTCTAATGTTCCTACATTTAAACAATGTTTTTCATTTTGATTCATAGTTAATGACTGAATTTCCTCTTACCTTTCATAGTCAACAAGTCCGAGCCATTCAGTTCACGCCAATGTTCAAGGCATCCTTCACATGATGAAGCACCATCAGCCTAAGCTGTGTGAACAAGTGATCACCCTGCACAAGTCTGGATTTGGTGCCAGGAAAAGCCTTCAGAAGGACTTTCCTACGTCTTCCCAGAGAGGCGACGATCAATCTGTGGATCAGTCTCTGAGCCTGCTGTCTGACCTGCTTTTGGCTCTGCAGGATGAACTCGGCCAGATGAGTTTGTGAGCATTTACATTTAATTATTTTATGGAAACATTTTCTCTTTTTTTTCTTTTATTAGTTTTGATTAAAGTATTTTTCATCATTTATCAGCGAGCATCAGGAGTTGGAGCATCAGATAGATTCAATCCAAGATCGGGAACAAAGGGAGAACCTGCAGAGAGACCTGCAGAGGCTGGTCACCAGGATGGAGGAGAAGGAAGCTCAGATCTTGAAACTCCGCAAACACCAGCAAGCAGTATGCAATCATAACTTAATGCTCATGATGTGTTTCTTACTAAAGGAGTTTGTATGCTAAGAGATATTTTAAGCTCACGTTTCTTTTAAAAGCTTTAAATTAGCTTTTTTTTTTCTCCATATTTAAACTTGAAGTCACAGTCTAATTAGAAACGTTTTCACACATCACTGCAATCCTAATCTTTTCAGAATAATCCGACAGGATTGTGTATGAAAACTGACATGGATATGTCCATAAATATCACATTAAGATAACTTCTTAAAAAGTCTTATGAGGGGATATATTATATTTATATTGTATATTTAAAGAATTTACATTTCTAAAGAATAAAGAATTTCTACTCGGAGAAAGCAAAATTGGACCCAAACTTTAAAACAGGTTTAAATATATAGTTTTGTTAATAGGTATTGATGTTTTCTGCCCATCAACAGGTCCATAGACTGACCAAGAATCAGTCGCCCGCTGAGGAACACACAGTTAAGAAACTGAGAGCGATGAAGCCACCTGCTCCCTCCCCTGTTAAGGCTAAACAGAAAGGAAAGAAAAAGACGACTGCGCCAAATAATTTGCAGCTTCTCAGAGAGACCCAGAAGTTTCGAAACAGCCTGAAACAAGATGACGTCTCCTGGGAAACATGAGATTCCCTACAAGACCGTTCCTTATATCACAGCTGGATCAGGCACAGGACTCGCCCTGGTTCCCTGCTGCCAGGTTTCCTTTAAACAGCTTGTGAACCATTTCCTTTTAGTAAGAAATCAAAGATGGAATAAAGTACTTTAAAAATGGACTCATGTATTGTCATAAAACATTGTTTTATTGACAAGAAATGACACATATCAGGTCTTTCAAGTTTATGAGCCATGACTAGATTTTAAGATTTTAGTATGACCCAAAGAATCTTCAAAGAAACTGGATTTTTTTTCTAATAAAGTATTTTGTCTTTCAATGTAGCATTTTTCATTCACACATTTTCCATCTTTATTGTAATCCGAAATAGCCACTAGATGGCTGTGCTGAGACATGAGGGTTTTGAGCGTGATGAATGAAATCAGCTGTACATAATTTTAAGTATTAGTGTCTTCAGAACAATAAAGCAGCTGGTCGGACAGCTGAGTAAAATGGGTCAAATGGATGTGGGTTTCAAGTGTCTGTATGAGGAGGAGCAGCTTGTATCAATGTATGTGTTAACCTAAATGATAGGACATTTCTTTCATCCTCAACACTTTTTTTGCTCTGTTTGAGTTTTTATAACCAAACAATAGCATTTCTGAATTTATCACGAGGGCTCAGTCAATACATTTTTTTATCCATTCTCAAAGTATCACAAATAAATAAATGTTTCTGCATGCAGAACACTCCCATCTATGATTGTGGATATGTAGGAGAAGACAACAGATGACTGTTGCTTTCTGCATTCAGATCATTGCATAGTTAACATTTGTTGATCCTGGCATTCAAGGCATGATCCAGTTTGCTGCTCAGTTAAATGGACCAAGCTGGTGTTTGCAAGACATTAATCCCAATATATTGTTTCTCAGTGCATCCATATTAGATTACAGAGCATGAGTCCACAACAATTGGGTTAGAAAAGGCAAGTCGAGCTCTCTCATTGCCCTCATATGCAACCTCACTGCTCCAGCATTACCACACTCCTGACTCTGCAACTTTCATACCTTGTGACTGCACAACATTAGTGGTGTGTTTAGAGCTATTCACAAGTCCATGGAAGGCATGTTGCTGTAGATGTGTGAAGACTAAGAAACAGCTGGATTGTCTTAAAGCATACGAGCTACAGTATTTAAAATGGAATAAATGCTTCATTATTGTTCTTTATGGTATAACGGGGCAAACTGAATAGCATCCATGATGGGTTCATACTGATCATTTTTCTTATTTTAAATAAAACAAGCAAAATTTTCTTCTCAGTAAGAATAATAATGGGTTAGGCATTGCTACATTTGAAAATATTGGAGATGAATATTAATTTTTAAAATTGTTGTTTCTGGGAAGCTTTACCAACTGGAAGAAAAACAGCCTGACCAGCACAAATAAACCGACCAAAACACACATTATCCAAGAATGCTGTCACCCGGACTGAGTTTTTCACTGTGTGCACAATTCCTTACAAACATTTCCTTTAGTGATTGCTTTTTGCAGAATAAGCAGAAACTTCTTGTGACCTTGGGAAGTGTGTTCTGTTGAGTAAAACAGACGTGTTCTTTTAAACAGAGGATAAGATTTCAGCTTAAAATGAGTCAGCAATGCTTGCAACATGCTGACAAAACGTACTGTCACACACTAATGTAATTTATAGAGATATGAAAACCACTGACATGAGAACAGTTCGTAAACAACCCGACCTATTCGGTCCAAACATGTTTGCTTATGCAGTAAATGTATGATTGAGTTGCACTGCTTTGCTTTATGGTTTCCTCTTCAATAGGAGAGTTTGTTTACTAAGTATTAGTTACGGGAAAGTTGAAAGCAAACCCAGAACTTGATATGCTACCTTTTGTCGTCAGAGCAGCTGTAACCTTGGTAACCGAGCCTAATGAGACCAGCTTCCCCCAACATGTAGATTGCAAGCGCCAGGGATACTGCCAGTGAATGAGAAGTACATACAACAATTTGTTCAACAATATCCAAACTTTATTGGTTTAACATTGTGAAACTAAAGGCAACACCAGAAAACAAAGCCAAAAATTAAAAGGCACAAAAATTAGGGATGGTGAGGGGCACCAAGCATTTCAGGAGGCATTTTGGCTAAATTGAGTGTCAATATGGCTCTGTATGCGCGTTTGTTAACGTCGGTGACGAAAAGCCAAAAATCGTACCAAGACTAGTGGCCACTCAAAGACAGGATAGTATGTGCACAATAAAGCAACAAGGTAAGGAAGGAAATAGTCCATTACATGTCATTTTAAACTAAATGCAGCTAAACTTAATAAGTGACCCCCTCCATGATCAGGAAAGTTTTTATTTAAAACAATACAAGACATAAAACAAGTCAAGGGATTTGTTTTAGATGCAAATTACAACTAAAGTGGGGAAATGTTGCAATATAGAACATTAGAGGTTTGTTGTAACTTTTTAAAGAGCTGACAAGATGTCCAGACTGCAACCAGGATTTATCAAACTGAAACCTTTATTCTTTGTTTTACAGTAATAAATTGTAGCATTTGGTTTGAATGCTCTAAACACAGATGAAAAGCCACTTTCATGGCTGAAACAAATTTGGCCGAGTCATTGCCTGGACAGCTTATCGCTTGCAATTACTCTGTGTTTTATCAGGAAGTTAAGGCTGAGTGTGTCAACACATACATTTAAGCAGAAAACAACACACAAACACTAAACGGGTGTCTGAAAGTGCCGAGTCTTATATTTAATACATGTGGCATATCATTCTACAACATAACTGTATAGGATATTAACTGAATAAGGCACTTTTCCTTAGGAGGTGCACAGACTGAGTTATTTGTGAAAGCTGCAGAGATGCAACACAATAGACATAAGCTATCCGTGGATACCAATGTTGTTAGGACATCACAATGTCTACATGAGATGCAGTGTTCTTAGGGAATGCAGCTTCCATGTTGTAAACAGAGCGCGCTCTGCAGACACTCAGCTGTGTGAATCACATTCGAAATATTTCTCTTAATTCAGGTGAAGGGAGTCCGCATGCAGACCAAACAAATGTGTGCAGCTAAGCTAAATGCTAGCCTACGTACCACACTTGGGTCTTTGGGCTGCAGCCTAATGCCACCAGGTGATTGCGGGATAAAAGGCGTGTTAATGAAGAGCAGCAGAAAACATGCAACCTCAAGTTATACAAGCATTATGGTCACACTGTCATTTTGTATTTATATTTAAATGTTTTCACACAAGCATTTCGATTTCTCTAGTTTTAGCAGAATCATGAAAAACATTTACAAAAGGCAAAATTACAGAACAATGCTCAATTTCCATGCCAAAAACTGAGGACTTTGGCATAATGTACACCGTTTCAAGGCATTCTTTCAACAAGTATATGGACTAATCACAAACAATAAAAGTGATTTTAAGTTTATTTATATTCCAATGAGCATATGCAATGAGAAAAGAGGGGGTGGGGATCACAACTCCAACATGCACTAATGCAAAAAAACAAAACTTAAACAAGACCTGCTTGGCGCTGGGAAGCTGCAAAGGAAAAACATTCTGATTAACACTTCATTTTGTCTTTCCTTCAGGAAAAAAATTAACAAAAATCAGGTCTATATACACAGAGGATTTTAAAAAAGCAGCAGCTAGTTAGAAGATCCCTAGTTGTTACCCTTCTGGACTTTACTCAATCTACAATGCAGAGCCGGAAATCAGAGTTGCAATGCACATTTGACCAAACAGACACTCAAATAGTCCAACTGTGTTCACTTTCTTCAATACTAAGGTTTTTAAGTTAGTACCAATAGTTTTTGCCATTCCAGTAAAGAGGTGCACACTCAGGTTTATCGCATATTTCCTACCAGCCCACCGTATTTCAGCAGTTTAAACTTATAACTAAGAAGCAAAACATGAACAATAAAGGTTGGAAAATTTGAGGACGGCATCTTGATGTTACAAAACCAAAAGAGTACATTTAAATTATTTACGCCAGTCACCGACTTTCTCACCAGATATCTGCTGTACCTGCACACGGATCAAAGCCCTTGAGCGATGCCAATCATGTATTATGCATTCTCTGACAATAAACAGCTCTTCAGTCCAGCTGGGATACGACAGCTGTCACCAACAGCAGCACAGGAATAATATGAATTACAAAAAGCTAATGACTCTCAGGGCTAAACTTAGCTTTCTCACTTTAACTCACACAGCACATTAAAGGCACTTCACTGTCCACATCACCGTAGGTGCTCACTTCATTACAAGCTCAATCTCCAAACCGGACAAATTAATCATTCATATTTCTGAAAAATTCTACAATCATTCACTTTGACCGATAACTGCAGAAAGGAAGGGCCAGCTCCACGTTGAACCGAACCCACTTGGGTAGCTAATGATCAGAAATAAAAGCTGGGAGATTTGAGGCTCTGAAATGAACTAGATACAGAATTTATTGCATTGAGCTGCTCTACTTGCAGCTGGCATTGGATATTTTCAACATCTTGTATTGGACGAAAGATTTCCCAGGAGAACCGAACAGCAGAAAACACACAGCACTTCTCAAAATCAAGGGAGATGTTCATCAAATAAGACCTTTTTTTCTGACATTAGATGATTGGATACTGCTTTTAATCTCCTTGCAAGTAACCCTGCCTCTTTTACATCATCTAAGAACACATATACAAGACAACAACGTTGCAAAGGAGAGAAAACACACAATTTCAACAGACTAAAAGCAATTCTGAATCATCATTTGTCACAGTTAAGAATAACTGAACTCAAACAGGGTTTCCAAATGATTTAAAAAAACTGGTGTAATTTATCACTTAGTTGTATGAATTCAAGCATCAACAGGAAAGCTCGGTTATGTACATGACTAATGCTTTCATTCTCATGTGGTAGATTTAATTGATAAAAGGTGCGAGAAGAGGGGCTGTAAATAACACAAGCCCACCCGCTAGCTGGAAAACGCTCTTTGCATGGTGGAGGTAGCTCCAGAGTGATGTAATCCATCCACTCAAGTCCTAAATGCCTTCCAGTAAAGACCTGTTAAGTTTGTACAAGTTAAATGGGATGAATTATATATACAGCCATGTGCAGCTGCTTTTATAAACCCTGCAGTGGCAGCACTAGTATATGTCAAAACAAGAAGAGTGTCTGTGTGTGTATGTGATCAAAACACTGCTTGGAAACACGGTTTGAGTTCACCCCAACGAGTGTGTGGTACGAGTGGATTGTTTTCTCCGGAGGGGTCGGTGTGATGGGGATAGTTTGAGTGACGTGCAGACACTTCAAAGGGTGTGATAATTACGGTCCTTGGACTTGCAAAATTTGTAGAGGAAAAAGATCACGGCCTGCAGTCCCAGGACCAGCACTATGCCTCCAATGAAGCTTGCAGCATCAAATGTGGAGGACTTGTGAGAGGGGGCTGTTGTTGGACCTTGCGTGGTGTTTCCAGCTGATTTAAAAGACAAGAAATGGGATGAGCACAGTCACACCTATGCACATAAAATGCAGATTTAAAGAGCATTACAATGTGTGACTTACCTGTTGTAGGGGACGTAGAAACAGAGGTGTTGGTACTAGAGGTTGGTGCAACAGTAGTGACTGTTGAATTCACTAGAATAAGGTTACATTAAACATCAATTAGCCTTACATAAAAGTGAAATTCTTCAGATGTTTAACATCTTATGACTAAATAAAACTAAAATTTATTCAACCAGTAGATTCTGCCTAAGAACTGATTTCATAACTCGGCGATATCAGTTTCCCTCATTTCCCCTAAAACAGCTGAGCAATGTTCCAGTGGTTCTTTGGGTCTCGAACATTGACTACACAAATTCCCTACAAGCTCCTTTTACAAGGCAAACTTTTACCCTGCTGTAGATTCTGTGAAAAGCTCTTTCTTTTTAAATGAAAATTTTAAAGAGACCTTACTTGTTTAAAAAAAAAAA
>JBAMHX010000025.1:13508472-13519868 GCA_037177515.1 Pseudomugil tenellus | reverse complement strand
AACACGGGGAGAACATTCAATTATATTTCTAGCAATGATCAATTCACCATTTTACACTCAACCATCATTTGGTTCTCTGGACACCAAATTAATCTCAAATTAGTAGAAAGACAGTGGAAATGTACTATGTTGCTGCTTTTAATAAATTATAAGCCTGTTAAATATCAAAAAGACTATTTAGGCTGTTATCAAATAAAGATTCGGAAGCCAGAATCTTCTATAGCATCTGTGTCTTTGGGATTTGTGACTTTCATATTTGAAGACACTAATCAGAAGCGCACATTTTAGAGAAGTAAACGCTACCATTAAGGCGCATATATTCCTGCCACAGATATTTAAGCAAGACAGTGCCAGAAATCATTCTGCATGTGCCGTAAACCAGTATCTAGGTGGAGAAGTACACTTGTTTTATTAGCTGAACAAGAGATTTATTTAGACCAAACTATCTGATTATGACTTTTTTTTTCGCTACAGAACATTACGTATTTCCAGAGGATCGAGCGGCAGAGGACCAGTATGAGGTGAGGACAGTGGAGGAAGAGTCTCTTTTTCAGGTGGCATTCCCAGAAATGGTAGACAGCTACATAAAAAGCAAAGCTCTGGCTGAAGAGAACAAGACCAAAAGTGAGTAATTAATGAATAATCATCATTCTAAATACATACAAATATTTGCCTTTTAAGATTGATGTCAGCTTAAATCCAGTCGATATCTTTTACTGATTTGACAAGCTCCCCAGACTTCCCACAGTGAACTGGGAGGGATGTTCTGATCAAAGTCATCTGGAAGTTGTACTTGTTTTTCAAGGCTGTCCATTACAGCAGCTACGACACCTGAAAATGTTGAGTTTGGTCGAACCTGTTCACACCAAAGCCTTTAATGCCGCTGAGAAGTGTCTGTTTCGCAGGCGCTCTTGTCACTTTATGCAATTGAGCTTTGCTTCTGCTTCTTCACGGCCTCCTATTATGTGACACCTTTCTGAAAAAGTTGGAGAACTGTCAAATTTAAAAATGGAGACAGAATCCAACGATTTAAAAATAAAGGAAACCCTATGCTAGTTTCTTAAGTGATACAAGATAGCCATAACATCATCTCTTCTTTTAATTATACTCAACACCAACTGCTGTTGTCTTTAATTGTAATTGTTTTATTTAATTCATTTATTATTATTATTATTATTATTATTTATTTAGCATAAATCTTTAACAAATTTTGGCCTCTTTTGCAACGGATCCAATAATGTCAGTGGATAATAGATTTAGGTGCACAATAATGTTTGTAGTTTCACCACTGAACACACACACAAGCACAAACAGGCCAAGAACTGCAATTTTTGCTATTGTGTGTTTGTGGCACTCTTAAAGTTTCCAGAATAATGATCAGAAAAACACAGCTGAGTGCAACATAACTGAGAAATGGTCTCATATTAAATAAAATGGAAAAAACACTTCGGGGGGAATGAGAACTTCTGCTTTATTTAGGGAGACAGATGAAGTGGTGATGTGTTGATTTTAAATCAGTGCATAAACTAGTGTTATACCAGTAATCAGAATAATTTCTAAGCACTCTTCTTTTACAGCTTTATTAGCAAGATGTTCCACATCCACTATGCACAAACATTATGGGCACCTGCAGTTATTTATAACGTCCACTCTATTTATTAAGAGTGCATGAATACAAACATTATTTACTGCATGTATAGCCTACTGTTATAGTTTGAGTGTCTGTTCTGTGCGATGTTGAATACTAAAGTCAAGAGATAACCATGTGAATACATTCAGAGTAAGCACGGTATCATTCAGAAAATGTTCCAAGGATCTTACGATATATTCTGTTTCATCCCGTTTACAGAAAAGAAACCAAGAAGTAAAAAGGAAAAACCATCAGATGTGTCTGACAGTGTTTCAGATCTCCTGGCTCAGATGACTCTTCAGAGTTCTTCCTCAGTGAATGCCACTACTCAGCCACAAACTCCACTCGCACCAACTTCAAACGCACATAAAACAGAAGTGCTGGTTTTGGACACGCCAGTGAGCCATAAACAGCTTCGGAGGGAAAAAGAAAACTGCAGCAGTTCGAGTAATCCACTGTCCTCTGCTAAATCAGAGGCTGCAGCTTCGCCTTCTGTCTCTGCTGTTATTGATGCATTACATCTGAGCGATATCGACTGGGAGGCTTTGTCATTCACATCCTCTCCAGCTTCACAAGCAAACCAAATCACAGAGCAAAAGAAGACCTCAGTGATCGATCAAACACGGGGGGGAAACATAGAGCAGGAATCTTCAAATGATGGCAACGAGGTTGACTACAGATTGTCTCCAAAGCTGCGTTACACCGAGTGTTCTCTAAGGGACCGACTGCTGATGAGAGATCCGACCAAAGCTGCAAATCAGATGGAGAAATACAATGCTGTGTACTCCAACCATCTTAGCTATGAGTTAGCTTCTCCTGAAAGCCTATCACTGGGACAATTCATTGGGCAAAGTTCCAGTAAAGGTCGCAACAACAGAAATGTTTCAGGGAATAAATCAGTTAATAATGAAAATGAAACATTTTCAGACAAAAGCCAGCTTCAATCAGAAACTAAGAGTTTGATGGAGAAGCAAAATCCAGAACTACAAGCTCAAACTAAGAAAAAGGAACGATCTGATGTCTCCAAAAAGCCTCCTCAGAAATATACATTTGTACAAACGGCTTTGTCTTCGTTTGATCCTCTTCAGAGGAGCCACTCTGACCTGAGACAAAGCCGCAAAAAGGACACGAGCGTGCCGCAGACCAATAAGAAAAGTGTGTGCATGCGTGCGTGTTCATCCAGCGAGGACAGTGATGAAGAAAATCAATACTCTGGACCTCACAGGTTGACAAAAATGAACACGGTCGAGTACAGATTCATTTCAGACTTTCCACTGAAACCGGTTTCTGTCCCAAAAATGACAAAAGCAAACGCGGACACAGCCCCCAAGATGATAGCATCAGTCTGTAAGAGTCACATGGAAGTGGCTGAAAACAGCAGACCTTCAACTAAAAACAAATCTAAAGATGTCCAAACGGCCGATGAGGATGTGTTCGCTCAGCCTCCAGCTTCACCTGAAACTTTTTTGGATAGTGATATTTCCGTCAGTTGTAGTGACAGTCCGCTGCCGCTGGCGGAGAGACTGAGACTGAAGTTTCTGAAGTGAAAAGAAGAATGAAGGACACGTAACTGTAATTCATTAATTTCTTCAGTGTGAAAGTTCCTTCGAGACTTTTTGAAACTCAGAGCTGAGTGATACAAGCAGCTTTTTTGTTGACTTGCATTTAAGGTTGCTTTAGAGATTCTTTTAATCCTAATTTTAAGTGAAGAGATGCAGATTATCACAATTTTAAGCATTAAATGGCCATTACTTCCATTAAATACCCACCTACATGTGTGTGTTCTTTCCCAGCGCTCCCTGAGCAGACTGTTCACTGGCTGAGCCTTTGGTTTTTACAGCCCAGCGCTGTTTGTCCCCTTGATCATGAGTGAGGCCCAACACCTTTTCAGACATGAAAGGTCTGGCAGAAACTGCAGTGACAGCTGCATCCTCTGCCCAAATAACAACTTTGTCTTTCTTACGGGGTCTTAAATTTAGTTTTCATCTTGCCAGAATAACAGCTTCCCACCCCCTCAGTGCTATTACTCTTATATATTTATTTAAAATAATACTTTTAAGACCATTCTGGTGCCATTAGTCTTTTTCAGCATCAGGAATTTGGATTTCAGGATTCTGTGTAAGTACACTGAATGTGAACGGTTTGATTCGGATTCATGTGTTTCGAAAAGCAGTTTTGCTTTAATACAATATGACCCTCAAACATGATTTTGAACCATGGTCTCTATGTGACCCCCCCACTCTGACCACACATGCAGGACTGACTTGCCAGAGATGTGTGAATATCTCAGCATATCCTTCATTAGACCGCTCGCATCAAACTGACAATTGTTGTCGCAGCTTTTAAAGAGTAATTTCCCACAAAAGGAATCTAATTATTTTTCTTTCTATCACATTATCCGTTTATTTAGCCTTATTCACACCACTGTGATAACGAACGACGTCCTTCGGAAAGGTCGCATTTTGGCACTTGCAGCTTTCTTTGAACTTTTTTTTCGCCTGAGCTGTGAACCCATAAACTTCCGGAGATCTGCTTCTATATAAAAACGCTTTGGTAAAATCACTTTCACACAATCCGCCCGAATGTCACTCTGGCTGAACTAACATCTGGATTTCTAACATGGATCTGGAAGGAATTACGGCTAAGATCCTGTCTGAGTGGAAGTGCCTTCAGAGCGGCCCTGGAGACAACCAAGAGGCGCGCCAGTCCACTTCACCAGGCTCAGAAATGGAGTCCATGTGCTCCTCACCAGAGATGCGTTATCCCAACGAGCGACAGGACATCAAGGATTTCTCTTTGGGTTTTGCAGGGACTCCCGCAGTGCAAAGGAAAAGCAAGTCAAAAATGTCCACTAAAAGGCGCATGAAGGCCAGCGAGAGGGAGAAGATGCGGATGAGGAGTCTTGCAGAGGCTTTGCATCACCTCCGTGAATACCTTCCACCGGACTACAGCAAGAGAGGACAACCCCTGACCAAAATCCAAACGCTTAAATACACAATTGAATATATCAACAAGCTTTCAGACATTCTGAGTCGTGCGTAAAAGGATGCACCGTGGCCAACTTTTACGCACAAGATGAACTCATTTGGACCAGGAACAGTAATGGCACATCTTCTGACAGCAGTAATATGCTACATTGATCATCTCGCAAACGCAAATTATTCATCAGTTCTGCTGTTTCTTCGTCTTTTTGCGGTGGTGTAAATATTTTTTCTATTAAATATAAAGTATTTTTATATATGAGGTTTCCCCTTGGATTAATGATATTAGATTTATAGTTTATAGCTGATGGGCTTTTTGAATGCTGTGATACGATATAAAAATCAGTCTTATTTTCTCTTTTTTGATAGAATTAAGAAAAGGAGGCTTCTAATTAAAAGGGTTAAACGTTTTATTTTTTTTTCTAATGTATTTTAGATTTGATGACTTTATGTTTTTATTACGTGGTATATTGTATGTTTTCTGTTCTAAAAAAATCTTTTGAGTCATTTTTGTGCTTATGTGTGTCTGAATAACAAGTCATCCCTGATTTTAACACATTTTTCTTCTGTGTAACTTTGTCAAACAAATATTTAAACATAAATATAAAAGTCCACTAGATTGATCTGCCATCACCACAGTTGTTTTACAAACATGTTGTCAATATTTCCAATAAAACTTTGTGTTTAACTTGTGCCCCAGTTAATTAACGCATTATTTTCGCAGATGGAGACATTTAGAAGCGAGTCAGTCGAGTTGTCCAATCAGAAAAGAGAGAAGGCTGAATGAAGTCAGTAAGTGGCCAATCAGAAAGCAGAATTAATCTTCATGGGCGTGACTTTAATCCAAAGTCTAGCTCACAAGAGAAATCCCGGAGTGGTATGCCTGGCGAAGCTGCCGCCATTTCAAAGCTTATAGGACACGCGAAAGCTGCAGGAAATTTTGTATATATTTTTTATTTTTCTACTTTATTTTGTATTATTTCCTTTTCAATTAGCAAATAGGACAAGTGTTTCTTTTCAAACCTACCTCGCCCGCACCAACAACTGAAGTAAGTCATTCCTGATTTTCTTTTTGTCGGCGCACCAAAGGAATTAAAAGACACAGCAACGCCCCTTTCACGTCTGCTAAACGTTTATAATAACTGTAAATAATTATCATTTATTTATTGAATGCTTTAATACAAAGAGGTCACTATCCAAACATAAAATATCATCTTTAGTTGGATTAATGGTGAGGCTGCTATTTGACACACAATAAGGCAATTCTTCTAGAAACTAGAGCTTTCATTCTGTGATTTTTACTGAAATTAGACAGGGCCTTTCGAGTTTTTTCACTGTAATTTCACCTGACGTACTGACTCTTTGTCATGATTGGGTTAATACATAGTATTGGCCCCACATGGTGTAATAATGGGTCTTAAATGTATGCTTTTCCAGACCACCTCTATTACTCATAGATGAGTATTTTCGAGCTCACACAGTGCAAACAGCTTACAAGGATCAAGATAAAAATGTTTCCATGACGTTCTGCGCGCCTTTGGCTCTGCAGGCTCATAGACTTCAAAAATACATAACCTCTACCACCTCCTCACATTATTTACATACTAAAGTTTATCATTGTATGCATCTGGCAGTTCACCCTATCCAAACAACATGTTGTGAAAAATATTGTCCTTCTGTGACCCTGTATAGTAATTATACAGACTATTTAAGCATAATCCATGTGAAATATTTATCCAAATATTGATATTAAAATGAAGAATAAAGGATGCAGCTTTACACGTAGATGAAAGACTTTTAATTGGATCATTTTTAGCAGGATCTATATGATGAGAATGATGTCTTTGCAGGTGTTAAGCACCAGTCATGACCATGATTAAAAGTAAAATATGTATTAAAAATGTTGGTGTTACAGCAAGGGTTGAATTTTTGTCTCACACAACTCAAAAAACTGACTACTCAATATGCTTGTTAGGTATAAAACACATTGATTGCTGTGGAAATTAAATTAATATATGAAGTTGTTGTTTTATAAAAAGGAAACTAGCCCGCACCATTTAGCACAATGGGGGTGGAAATCCATATGTTATTCCCATAGGTCCTTGTATAGCTGTGAAGCGTTGTTATAGTAAGCATAAAAATGTCTTCAATATAGAGGAACCGGTTCATGTGTTGTTCGTTGACAGCTGGAATCTGATGCTTCTTCAGAAGAACCTTTAAAAGTAGTTTAATAGCTGTGCAAAACATATTTTTACAACAATCCCAAATAGATACTCTGTTATGTTTTTCTCATTTTGGCTTTTAGTTTTTGATGTTTATTGGGTAACTGGTATTTTTATGAACCTGCATGCATCCGTCCACTGCGCAGCACAGTAAATACTGCCCTGAGGTTTACATTTTTAAAATTGCCTGAGTGACATTTTAACACGTTTGTGTCATGGAAATATGTTGCTCATTTAACTTGCTGGATTGAAAAAAAGTACGTAAAATAAGGTATGTGGCTCAAGAACACTTTCTGAATAAATATTTTCTTTTGAAGATGAACATATAGATAGTTAAATAGATAAATATAAAATAGAGAATCAGTAACAAACAGATTTTTTTATTAATGCAAGAATTTACTTTTAATTTTGTTGAAGTGCAAAATGGTATTTTTTTAAATGAGCATCTATTTTAGGAATGTTCAATATTGGCTATTTTATTTTATTTTTTTATTTTTTTTACCAATTTATGATATGACACAGTTTGTTGATGTCACAGCCAAAGAGTTTATCGTGACTTGTATAAAAAACAAACACATCAGGACATTATCTCCCTTATATTTGGTAATTTTGAGTTAGATATGAGATAGCTGAAGAGTTTGCTATATAATAGTTGTCATTTAAAAAAAATCAGTATTCTCCAACTTTCCATTTTAATGCCGATATAATTCGATAATTTCAGTCATCTGTAGTTTATTTGTTATTTTAACTTTTCCCCCTCAATTTACTTCTTTGGATAAATATATTAAGTTTCATGTTATTTCAGTAGTCTAGTCAGGCAAAATGCTCTTTTCCAAGAGGCAGCCTGGCAAATTCATACATACATGCAACCTAAAATGTATAATAGCAAAAACCAGAATCAGTATAAATAAAATATACATTAACTACCTTAGAGGTAATATAAAGAACAGCCCAATATGTTCCACTGTTTGTTTCTAATTTGAGATCTTTCTATGGATTATTCCATACAATATGTTCATTCTGATTGACATCATTAAAGCCTTGAGTAGATTAAAAAAAACAACTACTTGCCAGAACATCAAGGTCTATACAGTCTTTCCTTTTACTAAAATGTTAAATAAATGTCTGCTGTGAACACTTTGTCTTCAGCTCTTATAATAATTTCAGATGGATGCTGACATAGGAGAGAATCTAACAAAAACTTCAAAAACTTTCAAGGATGAACCTGGGAGAGCTGCGACAGAAATAAACTTCAGGTTTGTCCCATTTGCTCTAAATCGTCTGATACAGACATGCCTATGTTTGGCAGTGTGACCTTTGAGGTATTAAGGCATCATCATCATTAAGACTATTAGCTATTAAAATGAAATAAGTTGTATTGTTGAAAAGCTTCTTACGGATTCTACCTTAGCATTCATATGTTATTAGCCCCATAGCATAGCTGCTATGCCCATATTTTGGCTAAATTGTGATGTCTGTAATTGTACTGTCCTAATATTGAATGTATCACAGCCTATAGGTATTAAAATATTACTTAAGCAATTATGTTATGAGTCTGAAAATATATAAAACCCGGTATGACATCACGACAGGATGCATCCTGAGGTCATGACCTTTTATTTGCCCTTAATTTGAGGTCAATGAGACAAATGGTTCCAGAGATATAGGCAAAAATCTGATTTTTTTTGTGCATAAAGTGCCACCTAGTGGGGAAACCGTAAATCCATTCATTCTGAAATTCGATACAGGTCGTCCCGTGGGTATTCTGAGTATCAAAATTCAGTTGTGAAAATTGTTTGGGTTATCTAACAAAGGATATCCGCCGGCAGTCATGATCAAACCACAATATCCCTGACCTTTCGCCTTTGGGTATCTAATAATGGACTAATATGTTACCTAGAAGCATTCCTGCCCATCATCAGCCCCATCCCTCTGATTTTCTCCATCTGTTTATGCAGCAGTCACTGGGAAGTCATATCAGTGAACATAAAGTTTCAGAGCACAGTTCGTTGTTCAATTGTACAAATAGCAATAACCAAATGTAGATTTGTTAGTAATTTGCTTTTTATGCCACAGCTTCTCTACCAAGTCAGGTCTGTTAAATTTTATTACATCTCTGTCAAATTCTTCTATCATGCAGCTAAATATTGTCGTCTTAAAGAGTTCTGATGCACTTATTCCTGATTTCCCTTTTCTAGTTCCTTCTATGCCCTATACAGTAAACTTTATTTAGTCTAGATGCTTTATGCCATAAATAAAACCTTTAAAAACATCTGGTCACAACTGTCTGATCCTGAAGCAGTCTGCAGGAGTGTTTTGTCTGTAACTGCAAGAATTTCTTTATCTCTGCAGGGGTCGTGGGTTCAAAGGCCGTGGTCAAGGGGGACGCATGGGTCGGGGTGGCATGCGTGGTGGGCGAGGCATGATGAAAGGCTTCGGCCCATCTGGTCGAGGGAGGGGGAAGGATGGAGATGTTAATGGGCTCAGTCCAATAAGGTACTCATGGTAAAGTTTTCTCAGGGATGCATAGGTTCAGGTTTAGAGACATTTACCCATTTATTTACAATGAGTAGATATTGACTGGTACTGTAACAATAATTCATAGAGTGTTTATGGTATAAATTATTTCTTTTTTGCGCTCTGAAAATGTCATTTAAATTCTTCTACCTGTTGAATATAGTCTATACATAAGCAAGACTTTATACCTTCCTGTTGCAGGGGAATGGGAAGGATGCGACCTTATCCAGACCTCAGAGGCCATCGAGGTCGGGGTGGACCAATGGGCATGGGTCCTCCTCCCCCGCCTCCTCTTCCTCCACCCATGCACTTCAGAGGCCCCTTTCCACACATGCCCAGGTACCCTCAACACATAAAAACTTCAAATATACACAACATCCCATACTAAAGATAATACCGCTTACGTTGTTTAAGATTGTTGATAATGATTCTTTTAAGTTATATTTTTATCACTTTTCCGTCGCTTCTTTCTTGCCACATTTAAGTAGACATTTTCCTGCATCTATGACATGAATGCAAGAGATATTCTTACTTTTAATGATTACAGAAAATTACAGATAAAAACATACAGTATCACTGGCTCACTTGTTGTTGTTGATAGGCATGGACCTCCTCCACCATGTCCTCCAGGCTATCCTGGTTTCAGAGGGCGTCCACCACACCCTATAGGCCGCGGCATGCCTCCTGTTGGACCACCACGTCACTTCCACCCACACGGCCCGAGAGGGTAAGCCTTATGTCGGTACCAATAACACGCTTTAGCTCCTCAACTCATAAATCTCTGCTCTTTGCTTGCACACTTTGAGATTAAATCAGTGTAAAAGCACACTCTTTCTCTCTTTTTCTTTAAATCCTCATTTATAGATCAATTAGCTTAATGAGGTTTTTCTTGATTAGCCACACTTGCTTTACTGTGACAGTTTTAATGACTGCAAGTTTTTAGTCAGGTCATTAATAAAAATATTCTCTTCATTGATCTTCTTTAAGGCAGACTCTTAAACAGTGCATGTAATGTGAAACTTAAATAGACAATATACTTTTTTTCCTCTTCAGAGGAATTGATTGAGAGCCCTGTTGCATTAATCCAGACATAGCTGCTCTTATCAGAGTGTGCCCCCCTATTGGCCAAAGCCAAGAGTCCCATGTGTGATTTTGTCCTTTTACACAGCTACCACAATGGACCGGTTTCTCCTCCGCTTCACCCCCCACCTGGCAGAGGCCAGAGGTGGCCAGGCCCCCCTGGCGGCCGACGCTTTTAACACAGCCTGCCCTAAAAACTAGAAACAGCAACCTGCTATTGTAGAAGGGACCTATAGCGGTGAAATCAAAGTGTGTTTAAATAAAAATCTTGAGTATCTTCAGGATTAATTACACTGTGGCCAAATGTTGGTACTGTCTACTGACAACAGCATGAGGTAAAAATGAGTAAAGACAACTGAAAACAAGTGCTAGATAACTTATAAATGGAAAGGTATTCACTTCTGTTACCCATAAAAACTGTTGGCACTACGGACCATTTTAACTTGTCAAGCAGAATTTGTTAAACTAAGGTTGAACTTGCTGTTTTCAGCAGGAAGAAGGTTCATGTAAACTTTATTAATATGTTCTGTAATTCTTGTTACAGTCACCCTGTTAGCCTTAAGATATTTCCCTGATTATTTGTAATGATTAAAATGGGTGACATTGTATCTAAAGCTTGAGGAAAAGGGGACAAATATTAAGTGCATAAAGCTCTCACTGTTACTGTTGATTAGTTTAGCACACCTTGGACCTCCGTAACCTTTCCTTCTGTTACATGGAGATAGTTAAGTATGTCACCAAATAGTGCAGCAAATATTGTTAAACACTTGAACAACTGTCAAGTGATGAGACGATATTGAACTTGTAAAGTATTCATGAATATTTAATTTTATATTGCATATCATAAATGTGCAGCTATTTTAAGTTGAGTGTTGCTGTTTCGTACATTTATTTGTATCCAGCAATCTGTTGTGTAATGGGAAACAAAGCACTACAAATGAATAGTATACTGAAATACTATATATA
>JBAMHX010000025.1:13477401-13502577 GCA_037177515.1 Pseudomugil tenellus | reverse complement strand
GGAAAAAGCAAGATTCCTCTGATTTTTTTTAAGTTTTTTCTCTGTTGGTTGAGAAGTGAGCCCCTCAGTTGTTGTTGTTTTTTTTTTTTTTTTTTTTTTTTTTTTTTTTGTGGTTGTTTTGTTTTTACACAACCTGGGTATTCAAGTTAAGCCAGCTGTATTCTCCACCATCTAGGCTAGATTGGCGTTACAAAACAAGGCAGACAAATTCAGAGCGGAAAGATTAATCCCGCGGTTGAGATGTTTTGGTCTTTGGAGCCAACAGCCCAATGCCTCGATCCAGCATCCAGGTTGTAGCTAGCTCTCGCTTGATGGTTTTCACATCATCTCACGGGGTTTAATAGTAATTGTAAGCCACTATTCAGCTCACTTTTTCGTGTTAGATACATTTTCACGTATTTAAAGGCTTATTTTTTGGGGTTTTATTTCCTTTAATTGGGGGGATATTAAATCTCGTTTGCAATTAAGTCTTTTTGGGGTGGTGCGAAAACTGATTTTTCTCGCAATCAATTGACAAGACACAAAGGCAATATCGTATAATAAAAGTTGTCAATGTAGCTTAATGTTATTTAATTTAATTTTTGAAGCATCCTTCATTTTTACCGCTTCTCTTTACTTTGTCTTGTTGGCTCTCTTTGTTCATTTTTCCTTTTGCCGCTATGTAAATGGTCTCTCATCTTATTTATTTTGTTTGCAAATCTGGACTCGTGATATAATTTTTCATATTCCTTGCTTTTATGTTGCAAAATCCCAGTAGTTACAACTTTATAGCCTTTAAACAGAGATGTTGCGTTTACAAATAGTTCTAGGCGGCTCAATAATTATCCCTCCGCTGCGCAGGTTAGTCCTGCAACTAACACATCCTTATCAGAAGTGAGGAACTATATAAATATTTAAATTAATGGCTGTGGGCGGCAGGTGAGTGCTTTAAGTAGGTTTACACCACTTATATCGTGACACCATGGATTTAGTCGCTTTACACCACTTTTGTTTTATTTTTTTTAATCCTTTACACACATTCATATGTCTAGAGTCATTGGAGTAATTATTTCCACCCCTGTTTCTTCTGTATTACCCAGCAGTCCTCTTGGATTACCCCAGGCTGACGTGATGACGTTTCCCGTACAAGCGAATCTTCTTTGGCCAGCCAGCTGATGGAGAGGAGTCCCTGCTCCTCCTCTCTCACACATTGCACGAACAAATGAGGAGGACACAGAGATGAGACACTGATTTGGAGATAAACGTTGCATCAACTGGAAGCACTGGGACGTGTTTAATAGGATGTATGCATTCTCTGTTTTTAAGTTCACAAGCTAAACTTTTTCGGGGGGTGTTGGATTTTTTTGCTTCAATGCTGAAACAAGTCTGAAATCTTTCTCGCAAAGTTTCTACTTCTTTTTTTCTTTCTACTGCGCTTTTATTTGTTGCCTTGTCATTGAAACTGCATCAACAAGGCAGCTGACTGATCAAATTCATCACAATGACTTGAGTGCCTTTTGTTTTTGCAGCCCATTTGGCTACATGACACCATTATTCCAACAATGCTGAGGTCCACACATTTGTGACATTATTCATGCTTTTAGAGACGTCTTCATTAATCACCTTTATTCGTTGTTGCAGATCACTGTGATAGTCAGGCAAACGTCTATGTACTATGCACCGCTGTCGCTGTACCACATCCCACATCGAGTCATTAACCTCACTGGAGGAGAGGCGCTCGTAACAGTATTTAAGCTCCTGCAAAGGACCTCCATCTGGGTAGTTTATTCATTCAGGGGGTATTGAAAGCTGCAGGGATGTTCGCTGCTGTGGAGCATGGCCCGGTGCTCTGTAGTGACTCCAACATCTTATGCCTGTCGTGGAAGGGAAGGGTACCCAAAAGTGAGAAAGAGAAACCGGTGTGCAGAAAGCGCTACTATGAGGAGGGCTGGCTCGCCACTGGGAATGGTCGAGGAGTTGTTGGAGTCACATTTACATCTAGCCATTGCAGACGGGATCGGCCGACCCTGCAGAGAGTAAACTTCAACCTCAGAGGACACAACAGCGAGGTAAACGTAATTTTATTTTAAAAATGCAGTTTGTTGAAAAGTAGAAAAATAATGTGTCTGATTGAAATATATTGTGCTTCAGAAAAGTTGCTGAAATGGCTGTTTAACACCCTGGATGACCAGTTTAGCGGTTTAACATAATCTGCCAAACCAAAATGACTTTTAATCATTTTGTTTTATTTTGTATTAACTGAAATGTAGCCTTATCTTAATCACTTTTAAATCCCAGTGGTTTTAAATCTTAAGGTAGTGTAAAATAATTTTAAAACAAATTACATTGCTCCTTTTACCTCATATTTTGAATAAAACATCTGCAAAACTGCAATTCACATTCTCTGTACTCAACCAGAAGCCAGTTAATTTGTCCAGTTTACTCTCTTTAGACAGACTCAAGCACATTAATAGTGGATGTTAGCAAACAAGATTTTCTAGCCATTACAAAGACAGTTTATAGTTTTTTTTATACGGAATCAGGGTGGAAGATTTATCCGTTAATAAATACTATGGTTGGGTTTGAAAGCAAGGCTTGTGTATCCTCAGTGGCTTATGTTTTGACACTCTTGCTTCAGAGCTCCCTGCTGCTTCTAGTCAAAACATCGCAGTGTTTTACTCGCTCGGCGCTACTCTACTCACTCACCATAGTTAAATCCTTCAGTGTTTTTCACCTCAAGTGCACTGATATCATTGAGTTTAAACGGGAAGATCAGATAACTAATGTTCAAATCTAATTTTGTCTGTGTTTGAGAGCTGAATTGTGCCGTTTGTGGCTGGCACAAATGGGACTGCGTGCAGGTTGCATTTTCTCTTTTAGCCTGTGTAGCTGCTGGTCAGATGGAGCGAGATGCTGTGTCAGCATTCCACAAGACAGCTGAGGGGAGAGTGGATGAATCCCGGCACAGGGGATTGAAGCAGAGCATGAATGTCATGTAGCTCTGCCCAGGAACATGGTCCAAGTACGGATTCAGTTGTATTGAACTTTTAAATCTGAAATGTGTAGAAAGAAAAATCTATATATGTATCATTTGGGATTGTTTTTTTTATTTATTTATTTTTGTTAATTTGTTATTTTTACTAATTAGTTTAGGCTGATTTAAAAATAAAAGTCTCACTTTAATGTAAAGAAAACTCAATAGCTCATACTTTTATTAAGTCCTGAATTGTAAGTACTTAGATCAGTAGGAGAAAAATGGCAAAAAAAATCTTTATTCACTTTGGTTTTTTTTTTTATTTGAGCTTCGTTAATCGTTAATATCTTCCTTATAATCTATGAAGTGTGAACACAACATGGTCTTTAGGAATGGATGGTTGCAGTGGATTATCACTGAAGTCCTGTTTTTCTTCATGCTACGCTCTCAGTTTGACCTTTTATTCTTCCGTTTGACCAAGTTGACCTCATACACCTGCCAAAAGTAGGATTTTTCTTTTCTCAAGAAGATTTTCACATCAAATTTTGAACCAACTTGGAAGAAAGAGCACATTTCTCCTCCCGTTCATCTTATTATCGGTAATAAGTATAGTAAATACCTTCTCCTTGGGGACTGTGAAATGCACTGCTTGTCCAGCCTGTGCATAATTTTTGGGTGTCTAACAGTCACAGAAATCACAGCATCTTTTAAGTTCTTACTGATCATTTTGTTCCCTAACACCATTTTTCATCCCAGCTGTTAGTCAGAGAGGACAAAATGCATTCTATATTACAGCACAGAAGAGATGGTACCCTCAGGGGTTAGGGATATACTCTCACAGTTCTGTCTAGGTATTAAAATACATTTTAGAACAGACAAAAACTCACCTCAAGTCTTTTTTTATGAAAGAGGTCTGACAAAATATTTGCTGAACCTTTTTTTCCTTTAAAATGTGCCCAGTGTAAGATGAAATCTCCATCTTCTGACAGTCATGTCTTGTAGGCATCTGCATTGTCATTGAACATTTGCTGCAGTCTTTCATGTCTGTCTTTTCCTGCAAATAGCTTCAGACATATTATGAGTGACTAAATGGAAATGCATGAATGTGTACATTGAGTTTATGGCTAAATGGTAATGTTAAGTTACATCTTAGTATATCTAAGATCTGTGTTTTTCTGCTCAGTTTTGGCACAGTATTGCGATTAGCTTTCAAAAGTGAGCGAATGTTGTGCAATTTTAATTAATCTTTGCTGATGTGTTGAAATAACAACACATAAAACCATCTGCCTTGCTGGACTGATATCTGTATCTCTGCTTATAGCATGGTTACTCTTTCCAGTACTACGACGGCCGCAGTCCATCGGGTTTTCCTTGTATCTCTGCTCCAACACATCTGACTATCATCTATGTGTCATTCTGAACTTGATAGACTGTTTGATCTGTTAGATTTGATTCAAATGTGTTGAAGCAGGAACACATTGAAATCCTTCTGGACTATAGCTCTTGTATGACCATAAAGCTCACAGTGACTATGATGGCAAAGACAAGAGAGTGTGATAAATCCATCTGTTTCCTTTATCATTTTTATGAATATCCTTCACCTTACTTTATTTTTCGTATTACATATATATATATATTTTATGTGATAACAGTAAAGTGCTTTAATAAATGACAATTCATTTAACTATACTACTGTTACAGCTTAACGGGAAAAAATATTAATAGAAAAATTTCTCTTTGCGCCTTAATTCTATTTTTCTCAAGTTATTTGCAGTAAGCAGCTAAAGTTTGGCGGCTTGTCACTTGCAGTTCACTCAAATGAAGCTGAAAATAGATGAAAGCAAAGGTTTTTATATCTCATTTTGTTACGAGCATCCTTGTGATGCTCCAAAATAATCCCTCTGGGGCATGTGTCAGATTTGATCAATGCTTCTTTTGACAATTTGGTGCTTTTTTATTTACAGTATGTCCAGATGCTGAACAGAAAAAGCAGCTAGTCACTAAGAAAAAAATATGTACTCTCATTGCAGGCTTGACAGTAAATGATGAGCGCTGCAGTTGTTTTGTTTTGGACAAATTGTCTGACAGCTCTTGTTCACTGAAAGTTGCAAGACATGTCTTATTGTAAAATCCCATCTTAAATGGCCTATTGCATTTTTTACATGTATTCTGGCATATATGTAGTGTTAAACTGATATATGATCAGCTTTAAAGGGGCCATATTATGCAAAATGGACTTTTTGAGCTTTTAACCTTCTATTAGTGTTAGTTGTACCTTAAACCATCCTGGAAGTAGTTTTATTTTTCATCCATGCGTTTTTGTCATTTTATCGCTTTAAAAAGAAGAGTGCAGCTTAAACAGAGCAAATGGCTGACACCACCGTGCAGCGTCGGCATAGTGGAGACTCCCCCATCCCCTATCTGAAAAATTTAGCGCACCATCTGCTCCAGAAAGTGTGCATGTGGCTGTGCGGCGCTCTTGTTAACAGGCACACCTTTAACTGCACGCAGAATGCTTCACCACAGTTGGCAGCCAAGTCCTCCTGCTGGCCATCAAGGGACTAAATTTCACATGTAATAGTTCTGCTTCCTCAGCAGGCGCGGCAAACACTGGCATTGTAGGAAAACTTAGGGTCAAAGTTGAGGCTGTTTTACTTGAGTCAGAACCTCAAGTTGTAGATGATGCAGTTTCAGATGTCATTTCCTTTTTGGGTACAGCATGTGAAAGGCAGCTAAGGGGGTCATTTTAGTTTGCATTATTACAATTGATCACTGGGAAGTTGAAAATATCCATTATTTGCTCGTTCAGCTGTTCAAAAACATGGAATATTTACTCATACAAACCACTATAAGTTGCATTTACCAGGCTCGCTTCACATTGTGTAGAAAGAATCCACATTTCCCACATCTGCAGTTTTTAAAACAGTAGTTACAGAAACACACATAGGTGAGGAACTGAAAGGCAACTCGATTTGTAATGTTTGTACAACTGCAAGTAATGAACATATTTATCCAAATCACGCAGCTGTAATCTTTGTAGTATCTTTGTGTTCACCTTTCATCATGGCTTCAATTCTTCAGACAGGTTGGTTTTTTTTTGTTTTGTTGTATTTTTCCTGAAAGAAACAATGAGAATATTTATGAGAATTTAGAACCAATTCTTATTAAAAATATGACCTGGCCATGCTATATCTGTTCATGAGTCGCCATCATCCCCTTTTCCTATTCTCCCAGCAAAGACACTTCACCAAAATCCCACCGTTTTCATGAGGATGCTTCCCCCACCAGTATGCTCTCAAACTGTAGACGTTTATGAAGGATGGAAAACTAATCTAGAGATGTCGTTGTAATACAAGGCAACAAATCCATGTGAAAGTCAGCAAGGTGGTCATTTAATATCTTATTTCCAAACTACCACTGAATGTTTTGTGCAGACACTGTAGTTAAAAACTCATCATCTTACCATTCACCAGAGACTTGTGGTAGACTCTAATCCAAAGGCTGTCCCAGCAGATTGTTTTCCCTCAAGGCCAGATTGAGGCTTGTGTCTAAGGTACTAATCCAACAGAGACTGGTGACAACAGGGCACAAGTTCCTGTTTACCATTTATTTATTTTGATTTTACTCATTGTTCAGCTCGTTACGCTTTTGTGGACTACAAGCTGATCCACTTAATGAGTTTATTCTGATAAGATATTGTCCTATCAAACGGATTGAATGTTTCTTCTGTGTAAAACCTTGTTTTTACCCTCAAACTGTGGGTTGTTTTTATGCATTATTTTCCTGCAAATCCTCATGAATAAATCTGTTTACACTTCTGGCCCTTTGGATAAAACAACACTGAAGGTTCTGCCCAAGCACAATTCTTTTAAGTCAACTTTAAAGAGAGACAGAATCCTAAAATAAGAGTTTGCTGGACAAGCAGAAGGATGAGTCACCATTTAGAAATGCAACCAATAAGCTGTGGTATTTTCTTTAGTCCTCTTGTCTTCTGCATGACATGACATTTGTCTGTATGTTCTGGCTGTTACTTTAACTAATTCACTTTTTTCTTTGCATCACATGTCTCTATATTCCCATCCAGCATGTATATTATTACTTTTCTGTGTTCTCTCCCTCGTTACTAATAAACGTCTTCTGCTCTGTCCTTATGTGACCTCAGGTTCGAATAGTATATGACCTCTTCATTGCGCTAAAATATGCTTAGAGGAAATGGCTTTAGTGTGGTAATCCATCCTTGGATAGGACATGTTGCATAACACTTAGGCTCAGCTGTTACCACAGGTCCTAGGTGTACTTATTTACTGTCTGAGTTACTCAAGGAGACGGTGTTCCCTGAACGTGGCAGGGATTTTCTTGTAGTCATGGATCAGACAGCTGTACCACGACGACTGGATTCACTTGGTTTTAAAGACTTGGTGTTTGCAGGATAAATGCTCAACATTTTTCCCTAAAGAGGTTCTGAAATTAGAGGAGACAAATTTCATACTTGATAACATGCTTATGGGTTGTGCATGTTACTTTATATAACAATAATAATGATCATTATTATTATTATTATTATTATTATCTAAAGCACTTTTCAAGAACCCAAGGTCATTTTACAATATTTTAGAACATAGAAGCAAATAATATATGTAATTTCCACAACAATACAATGAAATAAAATGAAACACTTTAAAGCAGTTATTATCTATGAGATCTCATCAGGGAGTAATGCGGTATTTGTGAACCTTTATAACAAAACAAAGCCTATGCCGTTGGAAATGACGGCTAAGATTATATCCCCGAATCCTCCTATTCCACAATCCTCGAATAGACGCAATGCAATAATATAAAGACGCACATGTTCAGTCACAAAGCTCCACCTGGTGTGGAAACTTTGAACCAGCTCAGTATGACATCAGGACAGGATGCATCCTGAGGTCATGACCTTTGATTTGCACTTGATTTGAGGTCAATTAGACAAAACGTTCCAGAGATATAGGCAAAAATAAGATTTTTCGTGCATAATGCACCACCTGGTGGGGAAACCATAAATCCCAAAATACTGAAATTTGATGCAGGTCATCCTGTTGGGGACATAAACAGGTACACCGAGTAACAAATTCCAATTGTGAAAACATTTTGAGTTATCACACTCACAGAAATTATATCCAGCGGCGGCGGTTGTGGTGAAACCGTTATATCCTCGAAACTGTGCATTCTGGGATATAATGATACATTTTCCTGCTTAGTTTACATCTTCTTAACCATTTAATTCTGTTTATTATACAGTTTCTGTTTTAAATAACTGTGACTGGTGTGTTGCTCATGAGGGTGTAACTACATTACTGTAACAGCATAGATTTAATCAGTGTGAGGAAAAGTGGGCTCTGCTACTTCACCATCTTAACCACAGTGATAACATCTCCACTGTGAGATATCAGAAATGGCAGAATCTCTTCAAAAACTAAACGCTTAGAGAGTTTTCATTAACAGCAATATGTTGTTGGGCCCAGAGAAATCAGAGGGATTGTGGTGGGCTTGCTTATTCTTCGCTATGGCAGAATGCCCTCTACTCAGCTTTGTTTTCTTTTATTAATGCATAACATCTTATTCTGAAAATCTTTACAAGTTTTTGCATTTTGTTATTGCAATTATCACGCTGCAAACTAAATATTTTATTATCAGCTGAACTTAGATAATTGCTTTTTTCTAATACGTATGAGAGATCTTTTTAAAAGTTAACATTTGCATCAACTTGCGGTATTGTCAGCTGTCGCCCTGTGTTTTTATGGACTTGTGCTTCAGGCTAAACCGCTATGACACAACACTGTCAAAGTGCCCTTCCCATTCTGCTGACTTCAGTGCAACCCAAAGCTGTCCCACAGTTTGATTTGGTCCTCTAAGTTGTTTGATTCAGCTCACTTTCCACTTCCTGAAAGCGTTTGTGTTGGTCATAATATAATTAGCACATTTCCTGAGCAGTGGCTCACCAATGCACAACAGCGAATAGCATATGGTGCACGTGTGCCAAATATCTGTCTATTTAGATGTCTGTATGCTGTACCATGATCTTTCAAGTGAGCCACTGCAGAAATGAACACAGCTCCAACTTCCTGTTGGCAATGGCAATGTGTGATTTCTTCTTCATGGGTATGAAATTATGAGGCTTGCTTTGTCACCCTGTGGCTCTTGGAAGACATGAGAAAGTATGAAAACCATTCAAATATCATTGTTCGCAATACGTCTGTGTTTAATAGCGTTTACTGTGATCTCTCTGGCCCCTTGTTCTGTGGTTTTCTCCTCCTTATCCCCTTTGTCTCCATGTGAGATCTGGTTTTCTTGATCACTGCGTCAATGAGGTGCTCAGCTGTCCCCCTTACGAGATGCCTCACAAGCTCACACTAATCTCCACACTAAGCTAAATTTACTAACCTGGTGTTTATTCTCACCTCTGTGAGGCTGAAGTGTGCGTGCACGTGACACACGGCATGTGCAATCCTTATGCTAATTTATTCCGTCTCTCTTTTGAGACTTCTTTGTCGGCGAACATGCAGTGAATGAATGGTGTCGGGACATTTTAATTGGAGCTCATGCCTAATCAAAAGCTTCAAGTCCCAAATGGTTGAAGCTGAATCACGTTGTATAATGCCATCCAGTAAATTAATTTTGATCACAAAAGGTTGCAGACAGAGTGTGGACGGAGTAACGACACAGATTTATATTCCCCAATGAGTTGCTTGTGCATGGAACTGTTCTATCTTTGACAACGTTGCTGCAAAAGCCTGTTAGCGTTGCACCCAGAGAGCCATGCTGAATGAATGAATGATAGATGGTTGGCTGTTTTTAATGAATATGATCAATTCAGAATGACACAGGAACCTTTGCGGCAGAAATTCAAGTAACTGTGTCCTCTTCCTTGTGAAATGCACATTCACATTGGAACTTGTAATGTCATAAATCTTTATTATCTTTGACTTATGTGTGAATACTAATTCCACTTTGACCTGCATTATGAATGTTGGTTTGAAGTGCAAATAATCTCATATTTTCAAAGTGAGGACATGTCTTTTTAAGTGGACTTAATTATTATTAACCTACTGGATAAAATAATAACTAAATTGTTGAATACTCTGAGAATATTTTTTACAGGGATTCACTGCCTGATGTCTGAACTCATGTACATCACATGCCTTTTACTACAGATGTTGTAAGTTGCTGCTTGTTTATGAATCGTCCTACATTTAGTTTTTGTTCTTAGAAAGTAACACATAGAATTTATTAATAGAACCAGTGAAAGCCATCCGTCTTGGTAGAAAATAGTTAAACCAAGTCTAAATTTAGATGACTTGGCTAATGCAGTACATTGTTAAAATACATTGCATGGTGATATACTAAACTATAAAACTACTCAGTTAGGGTTTATGAAACTTTTCCAGATGGGATATTGTTGTAACCATATAGCTTATAGCTCAGTGGTGCCTGTTTTGTGTTATACAAGAGTAAGATGAAGATGCCGTTTGTTTTTGTCTTGGAAAATAGGGACAAAACTCTTGTGAGTTATCTATTGAAGTTGTACTCAAAGGGCTTAAGCCACACTAACACCCTGTCTTGCGTCGTGTGTTTGAGCATGTAAAGCCCACGTGCTACACGCGGTGAGTGCAGAGCTGCTCTCTTCTTAGGATTATCCCTCTGGGAATAGGCTGAGTCATGCCACAGAGCAGACAGAGACAGACACAGGGGAGGGCACTGGATGGAGGTGGGAAAAGACTTCTTTGAGACGGAAACACGTTAGAAGAAACGGGTTGTTAACAGTTTGAAATGTGCAGCTCCCTGCTAGTGTTTAATTCTTTGCTCCTCTGAGGTCATTGGTAATCCATTGTGTAATTACCCAGACAGGAACGTATGCGTCCACGTGTCACTGGAAGGGGGTGTAAACCTTAGTGTGTGATCATAATTTAAACAGTATTTGCTAATTGGATGTTTATATACCAGTTTACTCTGTATCATTTCACATCATCTCTCTCTTTTCCTTTTAATCTCTTATTACCACATTAGGTGACATTTCTTTCTTTGTGTCCCAGGATTAGCAGTGAAATTAGTGTTATAGGAGTATAAATTGGCTCTACATTCGACCCAGATATAACCACCTGTTTTATTTTTTAAAGTTAAAGAGTTAAGAACCCTAAAGAAACTTTTCGTGCCTATTTTTAAATAAAAGTGTGTTGTGGGTTAATAATGGTGTTCCTTAGGAGCATCAGCAGCTATTTCTTTACTTTTACACATGTGTTTAATCTGCCTTTTCATCTAACTTAATACTAAATTTAGCTCATTAAAGTGTGAGAAGTTTGATTTTTCTTTAACCATTTTAGGCAGTCAGTTGATGCTTCTTGAAAGTAAATTTCAATAGTATTATTCTGAATGATATTGATAATGTGATATAATTTGTTTTTAAATAAATCAGTACAAATTTCTGTGAGGAGGACTACCGCTAAAGCCATGGATTACCAGACAGAACAAAGAAAACAGTTGTGTGGGTAAAATATTTTGACCTTTTTTCCCCCTTTTGTCAATTTTTGCGTGCCTTTAAGGTTGTATTGGTGCGGTGGAACGAGCCCTTCCAGAAACTCGCTACATGTGACACAGATGGAGGAATTTTTGTTTGGATTCAGTATGAAGGCCGCTGGTCTGTGGAGCTGGTCAATGACCGTGGAGCTCAGGTAAGAGACACAAACTCCCAAGAAATTTATCAGCTATTGTGTGTGTTTTCCTCCTACACTCTGTGAAGAACCTTACACTGACATTGATTAAAGACAAAAAACACAAGTTACGCCAAAACATTGACCAAAATAAGCAACAAATACTCAAAGACTTGCAATTTATGACCATGAATTTCATTTAGCATTAAGTTGAATTGTATGAAAATTCACTGCAAAACATACAAATACATTAAATAAAAAATGAGTAGGAGTATCCTGGTGTATTGCAGCGGTGGTAGTAATGGTGTTCCCTATTTTGTGTCATATTGCACATGCCTGTCCATCGCACAATGAAGAAGTTATAGATCTGTTGCAAAGAAAGAAATGACTTAAGATCATCAGTGTGTAGTAAATCTAATAGTTCTGCAGGTGCAGTGTTGCTCTTTGCTACAGATGACTGTGTATTTACACCTTTGTGGTTAAAATACTCATTAAATGTTGTAAAAATATGAGTAAACCAAGGTGTTGGGGAATCCTGTCAGAGGGGATGTTTGGTTGTTACATCCTCTAAGAGAAGAAGAGAGAACTTCTTTTCTTGTTCTCAAGGCTGCAAGAACAAGAAAATAGTTCCTGTTCATCGTGCTCCTCGAGAAGCTGCGTCGACAACAAGGCGGGAATCCCTGATCAGCTGTTTTGTTAAAACAATGTGTTTAGCATTTAGACAATAAGGAGAAATACGTTTGATACATTATTCCTAATGATTAATCCCAATAAATGAATCCTAATAACTTCACATTTTTTGGATCTCTTCAATTCCAAGATGACCAATCAGACGAGAGTTTAACATTGACTGTGGTTTTACAAACCAGCTTGGCTGCAATTTCTGACAATTTCACATTAACTCTCTACAGGAAGTCTGGTGATTGTTGAAAAAGAAATCTTGCGTTGTGTTATTTGCTATACTAATGTAATACTTTGGGAAAAAAATCACATGACCTAACCCTGACAGTATTTATCGATATTTATTGACCGTTGTAGGTGAGTGACTTCACCTGGTCGCATGATGGCACTCAGGCTCTCATCTCATATCGTGACGGCTTTGTCCTTGTGGGCTCCGTCAGTGGGCAGAGACACTGGTCCTCCGAGATAAACTTGGAAAGTCAGATCACCTGTGGTATATGGACTCCAGATGACCAGCAGGTAACATATACATCCCCAAGATTTCACACTTATGGAAAATACTGAAATCAAGGTATATTAATTGCCTATGTATGTTTTCTAATTGACATATTTTAGTTATATAGGTGTGCTCATGCAGCATGTCATTCATCCTTTCTTTCTATTTCAAACACACACATCCTCAACCCTTCCTTTGAAGGTGCACACAACAAATTAATATACAGTCACTACATAGCTATCATACATCACTTCTTTAACATTATGATTAGGATACAGACTTGCTCCTGGGGTCATGGATGTACATGACAATGTCTTGTCACTTCAGATGAGATCATACGTTATGCAAATGTTGTCCCAACTACAGCGTTTAGCTGCTCATGGTCAGACATCAGTATAGTCAAATTCTGTTAAGCATTGAATTTTGAAGGATGCAGCTTTTTCCTCTGGCAGTATGTCGTCCTTTTGAATGCTGCTGAAACTTTAGGCAGTCATCTGCCAACTTGAATATGTACACTTGGCATTCAGATGGCAGGCTTTATTTATAAGCTACAGCAATTTTTTGTCTTGAATGTGATGTTTTGCATTCATGCTGTTGAATTAGTTTACACATTTGTCTGTTCAATCCATTTTATTTATACCACCAACATGGTTCATCCCCTTTCTTTTTACTGTTCAGTGAGTAACCATTAATTATTTTTCTTTTTTATTGACTCTTCTATTTCTCCCCCAGGTTTTGTTTGGTACAGCAGATGGACAGGTCATAGTGATGGACTGCCACGGTCGCATGCTGGCCCACATACTGTTGCATGAGTCGGATGGTATTGTCAGTATGTCCTGGAACTACCCCAGTTTCCTGGTGGAAGACAGCAGTGAGAGCGACACAGACTCTGATGATTACTCCCCACCACAAGGTATATTTCTCAGAGTTTGATTTAAATAAAACACTTGTAAACTTATTGAATTATTTTGAAGATTGTGCTGTTCTGCTCTTTCAGTGCATACCCAAAAACCACTGCTGACCGTCAGCTTCACCTCTGGAGATATCAGCCTGATGAACAATTATGATGACCTTTCACCCACTCTCATTCGCACTGGTTTGAAAGGTTGTATTAATCATATTAATTCTCCTGCATCTGTTTTTGTTTGTTTTATTGTGTCCTTCAGTCATTTGCCTATACTTTTATACAAACTATGTCTTCAGGACAGTGATGTTTCATATTGAACTCCCTAAATGTAAGTAGTTGTAGGAGTACTTATTTCTCTCTTGCTTTGCTCCAGATGTTGTGGTCCAGTGGTGCTCTCAGGGGGATCTCCTGGCAGTAGCAGGGATGGAGAGAACAATCCTTTCCCCTGACACGCCTTGCCCTCCTCCCACCAAAAATGCCATTGTTCAGTTCTACAATGTTCGGGGAGAACACATATACACTCTAGACACACCTGCACAGGTAACGTGTTAAAGCTATAATAGAGATATTGTGTAACAAAATATTTCGTGTAGTCACTTTACTGAATCTGGTTTGAATCAGGAAATCTCACACTGTCCAAAATCTTTTTAAACTTAATGTCTTCAATACTTTTTTCAGTAGTGATGGTATGCACCCCATAAAATGTAGGTCTATAGGAAGGCAAACAGTGACAGACTGAAGTAGAATTTATCTTTCCTTTATGTGACAATAATAAAGCATTTATTTAAACCTGCTTATTTCTTTTTTGTTCTATTTTTTCCCATGTTCCAGCTGTTAGATATGTATAAAGCTATTTTTTGCCCCTAATAGTTGAAAGCATTAATTTTTAGCCCTTTTTGATGCTTGACGTTAATCTTGTGTACATAAATTATTTACACTGTTTTCTCCTTGCCAACTGCAGCGTCCCATCACTACACTCTGCTGGGGTCACCGCGACTCGCGTCTGTTCTTGGCATCGGGCCCGGCTCTTTATGTGGTGCGCGTGGAGCACCGCGTTGCCACTCTGCAGCTACTCTGCCAGCAGGGCATTGCAACAGCAGTTAAAGAGGAGAAAGATGTTGCAAAGCTCACTATGCCTTCCCGTCTCTGTTCTTACGTCACTGCTGCTTTTGTCCCTACCATCAAGGTAACACAGGACACAAGGTTCAGGCGCACAAAAGATAATTATAGACACCACAAGATTTCTTTGATGAATGACCTTCTAAGATGTTGAAATGGATGTTTAAATGACATGACAGGTTACTAAGCTTCACTTTAACTCCACATTTCCAGCCGCCTATCCCAGATCCGAACAACATGCGTGATTTTGTGAGCTACCCAACTGCTGGGAACGAGCGCCTGCACTGCACCATGAAGCGCACAGAGGATAACCCTGAGGTGGGAGGACCGTGCTATACTCTGTATCTGGAGTACTTGGGTGGTCTGGTGCCTATCCTGAAAGGCAGACGAATAAGTAAACTACGCCCCGAGTTCGTCATTATGGACCCCAAGACAGATGGGAAAACAGGTGGGACTGAGTTTATTTTTTCTCTTTGATTTGGGACGGTATAAAACTAACATAGTATAATTTTATAAAGAAAACCTGAAATGTTTGAGGACAGCTGATCAACCTAATTAAAAGCTGCTTAATGGGATCTCTGATGACCCGGATGTCTGCGCACAAATCAACTCTCTCCTCCCCGAGCAGCAAGAAATGAATCCAAGCTTATCTATAAATTAGTGTTAACACAAGCTGGATCAGGAGTGGTTTACAGCCTGAAGATGAACAACAGAAGAGTTTCTGGATCAACGAATGAAGCTCTCCAAAGTGATTATAGCCAGCAAAATAACACACTAATCCTTCTGACAGTTTTGATGGTTACCATGAGATTACCATCCTGTACATGTTGCTGTATTTGAAAAAGTACAAGGGACATCAAACTATTAACTGTGAGGATTTCTTTTCAGTATATTTACCCATATAGTTGATGCGATATTATTCTGGTCCTGCTTTATATCATTCCTGGTACCACTACAGTGACAGTCAGCGATGTCATCAGAACCAAAGTTGATATGCTACAAATAACATCCCAACACATTTACTGCAATTTTTGGAAATTTCAGCAATGTCTCTCTACAACTTCACCAACATCCCAACAGTTTGTCAGCTGCTCCACCAGAGAAAATAAGATGTTAGAGTTGTTTTATGCAAAAGTTAAAAATGGATACAGCTCCTCTGCTTATCTGCTTTAGGAAGATCATATGGTTCTTCTCACATCCACCCACCAACCAATCGGTCAGCAGCAAGCATCACATAGAATATTAAAACCTGGTCTGTTGAAGCTGAAGATGCCCTGAGCGGCGCTTTGAGCGGCGCTTTGAAGCCACAGACAGGAATGTCCTCTGTGAACCACATGGAGAGGACATCAGTGCCATGACTATAAGTGATTATATACTTTTACCTTTGACAAACCCTGGATCAGTTACCTGAAAAGGATGCTAAACATAAAAAAGCCTTCAGATATATAATCAGCTAATTTAGACAAAGATGAAGAAGCGGAAGGAGGACAGCAGGAGAAAGAACGTCGGCTCCAGCAGAACACGGGGGATGTGTATTCATGAACGAAAAAGATCAAATCAAAGAGGGATCAGACTCTTAAACAGAGCTAATGAACTGAACAGATCCTCAGGGATAAAGTACTTTTCACATAATTTCCATTTAATAAAGCTGAATTAGATAAAGTTTATCACAAGACCTGCAATTTACTAAAACGGACATTGTGATATTTTGTCTTCTCAGATGAAATATATGGCAACAGTTTGATATCCGCAATGATCGACAGTTGCAATTGCTCCGACTCCAGTGACATCGAACTAAGTGATGATTGGGTTGGCAAGAAATCTCCAAAGATATCCCGAGGAAGTAAATCTCCCAAACTTCCAAGGTAATTAACTGGACATATAACCTGTAAAAACTCAACCACATTGTGACCAATTTAGTTTTATGTTGTTTGCATTTGATTAGCTAAAGTAATTAATATGAATAAAGTATGAAAAGGAAAGATTTTACAAACCTGTGATGCATATGGTTCTCAATATGCAGCATTTTGAACAATGTTTTATTTTTAGCTTTGTTTCATACAACTATTGGCATTATTTGTTAGCTGTTAGCTGCTAAACGAAATAATTTCTGCCACAGATCTGTTAAACTTTACCTTTTTGATTTGACTTCTAACCAAAATGTGTTAAAAGTCAACCAGATATTTCTAATGGATTGTTTTTCTTTGTTTTTAAAGAGGCGTTGTATATGGTTATGGTTAAATTGTATATGTTTACATTTGTTAAAATGCTGTATTAATTTTTAATAACAATAAACAGACATGTCATTTTGAGTAAAAGTTAGCAATTTTCATGAAGATCCCATCATATCTTAAAGTGCTCAGATGAATTCTGTATCTGTGCTTCATTAAATATGTGAGCATTGATCAGTATGTAAAATCATAAAATCAATGTGTTTTTTCTTTCTTTCTTATTTTTTTAAGGGGGGGAGGGGGTGTTGTTTCACTGCATGCCTAAACCTCCTTTCTTATTTGCTACCTTCTCTGTAGAGACTTAGTTTGTCCCTTTACCAACAGGATTAACATTGACCCCAGAAAATCACCCAAACTGTCCCGTGCTACACAAGAGATCTCTAGGTCACCACGGTTACCCATACGAAAACCCTCAATTGGATCACCCAGTCTGTCACGGAGGGAATTTCCTTTAGATGACATCAATCAGGTAAATGGGAACTAATTTGTGAGGATGAAAAAGCCAGTGGGCGGTATGGAATGATGAAGTTTCAGTATGATGACCCATATCCCCCATGATCAACCCTATATTCTAACTTTAGATAAATCCACAACGTTTTGTAGTTTTAAAGCTGGATGTATGCATTTTTTCAATCAGTAACAACAAACCCTCTCCGTGTCTTTCAGCAAAATTACCTTGCTCAGGTCACATCCAATATTTGGGGAACAAAGTTCAAGATAGTGGGGCTGGCAACATTCTTGCCAACCAATCTCGGTGCAGGTAATTCGTGAACTACTTTACAACTACCTGTTTTACTCTTCATTATCTGAATGTTCTGTTTTCCATTGAATGTTTTCCTCTTTCCTTTCTAGTTATCTATAAGACGAGCCTTCTACACCTGCAGCCCAGACAGATGACCATTTACCTTCCAGAGGTGCGCAAGATCTCTATGGACTACATCAACCTGCCTGTCTTCAGCCCCAATGTTTTCAGTGAGGATGAAGATGACCTTCCAGTCACAGGCCCTGCTGGTGGCGCTGATGACAACCCCCCCTGCACTGTAAACATCCCTATTGCTCCCATTCACAGTCCTGCCCAGGCCATGTCCCCTGCCCAAAGTATCGGTCTGGTTCAGTCACTCTTAGCCAACCAAAACGTTCAGCTGGATGTCTTAAGCAATCCCACTGCGACCCCCTCTGGAGCAGCTGGCAGCGGGTCCGATCAAACGCAGGATTCTGTCTTGACAGCCCAGTATACAGTGCCCACAAGGTACTCCAGTCCTGGTCAGGTCATTTTCGGGGGCCTGGAAGTAGGTCGCCTAATGGTTGGACCCCCACCATCTCATCATCCATCACAACAACAGCAACAGCTACTTCAACAGCAGCAGCAACAACAACAGCTACTGCAACACCAACAGCAAATTCAGCACCATCAACAGCAGCTCCAGCAGCAGCAGATGCTCCAGCATCAGCAGCAGATTCAACAGCAACTCCACCATATACAGCAGCAGCATCAGCAGCAGCTTCAGCAGCACATGCAGATGCAACAGCTGCAGCAACATCAACAAATTCAGCAGCAGCTGCAGCAGCAGCAAATGCATCAACAGCTGCAGACTCAACAGCAGCAACATCAGATGCAGCAGCTCCACCATCAGCTTCAGCAGCAGCTTCAAATTCAAATCCCCGTTTCCTCCATCTCATCGGGCCAGCCTTCTGGCGCAGCGGTGCACCAGCTGCAGATCCAGATCCCCCACACACCTGCTGATTTAGTAGTTGACAGAGCGATGGGGAGCGAACACGAGCACTTACTGAAAATCAAAACCACTCGGTCAACGCCGCAGCTGGCTGAGGGGGATACGGTTGTGTTCAGTGCTCCTCTAGAGCTCAGCAAGATGAACCCCCCACCCCCTTACCCTGGAACTGTGGCTACTGCTGTAGCTGCTGCTGCTGCATCGGCTTCCGCTGCAGCTTCCAGTTCATCTGGAGCAGGAGGGGGCACAAGTGGAACTCCTCCCCCTATAGAGCTTTGTCTGAAAAAGGGGGAGTTTCAACTTTATCCTTCAGGTCAGCAGCAAGCACAGTACCCCACACCACTGGGCTATGAGAGGATAACTACCTTTGACAGCAGCGGGAATGTGGAAGAAGTATGTCGTCCCCGTACACGCCTTGTCTGCAATCAGAATGTCTACACCCTCCAGGGACCTGGCAGCTCTGCCACTCTCAGGGTCACGTCCTCTTCATCCTCTTCTACAGCTGACAAGAAAATCCAGCTGCCCTACACCTCTGCTACGCTCAACAGACACACTGCACCCCGTTATTCCATACCCAGTGGCGACCCACCTCCATACCCAGACCCAGCCAATCAGAGCAGCAGCGCTGCAAGGAACCCCGGTCAGAGGATCGACAGCGGTCTGATCCACGCAACCCTCAGGAGGAACAGCCGAGAGGCTGCGATTAAAGTTTCTCAGATGGAGCCACCTAGACCACTGCCGCCTAAGGCTAAAAACAGTGCACTAGCAGCCTCATTCCAGCAGAGGGTGCCGACAGCGTTGTACACCTGCAGTCAGTGCAGCAGCGGATCCAGCGTCGGAGGCGCCGCCCCGGGGAGCGCCAATGGAATAGCAGGAGGCACTATTATCAGACAGGATTTCCCTCCAGGGAACGGACCACCACACAGCACGGTAATCGTTCACTCCAACAGTGCAACTCCTCTCGCCTCTCAGTCATCTTACAACCTAATGAGTTCACTTGAAGGATCTGTGAGTGGAACAGGGGGGAGTAATAGAGACCGGGCTGATTATGTGAATTCAGCGTTTACTGAGGATGAAACACTGAACCAGTCTCTGAGGCATTTGGCGCTGGGAGGAAATGATGCATCAGGGCTTGTTGTCAAACGTCCACCTCCCTATCAGTGGGATCCAGCTACCACAGAGGAGGTGTGGGTTCCTCAGGAAAGGACAGCGTCTTTAAACTCTACCGGTCCCCCTGGTCAACACAAACCACCACCCCTTGTTCTTAGCCCAGCTCAGCACTTGGATGTAACCAGACTGCCTTTTGTCCTTTCTCCAAAGTCCCCCACCAGCCCCGGTGCTGCATCATTCCAAACTGCTGCTACGGCAGCTACAGGCTACCAAATCTCCCTCCAGTACCCTCCTGCAACTGCCTATTCTGGAGCACAGCTCCAACCCGTTCCTGGGTCACCACGCCCCTGCACCTCCCCAAAGGAAGTGGTGGCCCCCGTTCCCTTCTCGCAGCAGGATGCAACCTTTGTCCTACCACCAGGTTATCCTGCTAACCTAGCTAACCTAGCCTGCTGTCCTCTCCCTCCCCTGTATCCAGGAGGAAGCGCTTGTGCCGGGATTCCCATTCCTCCCATTGCTGTTCACACACCGTGGGGTACGTATAATTCTTGTCCTCCTATGCCCAGTCCTGCGGTGCCACTACCACCCAAAGCCTCCCACATGTCAGTAGACAAAAACATCCTCTCACCACCTCCTCCTCCTCCACCGCCCCCTCCACTACCACCAGCAGATCTGCAGAGCCATGGGGCATTACAAGAAGCCATGACAGAGACGGGGGAAAGTTTTCAGGAGGTGCTGTCTCTAACTGAGAGCCCTGTACCACAACGGTCAGAGAAGTTCAGTAAGAAGAACCGCAAGCGGATAGACGGACGAGCTGAAGAGGCGAACGTATCGCAGTTGGCTGAAGGGAGCAAATCGAAAAAGGAGGGCAGAGCTCTGGGTGATTTCAACTCACTCATCTCTAGTCCACGTTTAGGAGGAAGGGATAAGAAGAAGCTGAAGGGACAGAAGGAGCAACAGCTAAAGGCTAAAAAGCTGAGTAAGGCCACTGCCAACAGTGAGTTCCAGGATAGTTCAGAGAGCGAGCCAGAGCTTTTTATCAGTGGCGATGAGCTCCTCAATCAGTGTCAGAGTGGTAAGAAGGGCTGGAAGAGTAAGAGGAACCTTAGGGCTGCTAGTGAGCTTGATGAGATCAAGTGTCGAAAATCCAACGAGAAGGAAGACAGAGGACTGGGCAGCCAGGGGTTTGTTTATGTCATGGCCAACAAGCAGCCACTCTGGAATGAAGCCACGCAGGTCTACCAGCTGGACTTTGGTGGACGTGTCACACAGGAGTCAGCCAAGAACTTTCAGATTGAGCTGGAGGGCAGGCAGGTAAGAAGCTCAACACATATTTAATAACTGTTGATTTAAGTCTGATATTATTTATTTATTTATTGTGACTCTGGTTTTTTTTTGTTTGTTTTTTTTTCTTCATAGGTGATGCAGTTCGGGAGAATTGATGGCAATGCCTACATTTTAGACTTCCAGTATCCCTTCTCAGCTGTCCAGGCATTTGCAGTGGCTTTGGCCAATGTCACCCAACGCCTCAAATGAAATGTTCCTTCCCAGCTTAGTCTAAATCATATCTGATATTCCAATGCAATCTGCCAAAGGGGCACAGTTGCTCTATTGGAATCAATGAACTCTTGTAATGGACTTAGGAGAAAAGACTAGATTCAGCCCTGGCCATGTAACAAAATACAATCACACTGCACTACATAATGCTGCCACAAGATATGGTGCAATAAGCATTGGCCGCATTTGTCAAGAATGCTGTCAGATCTGCTCCGTTTGGCAGTCTGTTGCCTCCTTCAAAGCACGGAGGGCCAAAGAGCCGAGTTTGGGTAAACATGCAAATAAATGCTGCTTTAGATAGAAGTTTATCGACATGAGTGCTGACGTGCAGACTGAAAAGAAGCAGCAGTAATACTTGAAAACCATCTTCTAGAGGTGAGAGTTACTTTTCCAAGAGGGCACAGGTACTACTGGGCACTGAAATCCATTGCTGTACACACCTTTATTGAACAGTTTCCAGTTAATTTTCCTGCTTTTGCTTTTAGGATTTTATTAAAAAGGTGGCGATCAGGAGCGTGCTTTTGTTTTTGCTCTCTGCCATTACTTTTGTAACTATCTCAGTCTTTCTCGGCTGCAATTGAGGCTTAGATTTATGCATCATTTAGGAGCACTATTACGTGTTAAGACTTTTTACTGTTGTGAAATGTGTGCCACTGTTAAAATCGACAAGTTCGTAGTTTGAAGGAAGAGGAAATGTTACTCTGCTACATGAATTAATTTATAAGTACATTGTTGTTTTACCATTCAAATATTAATTTTAATATCATTGTCGTTCTTAGTGTTAAACAGTCCTCATACTATGTCATCACAGTTTTCTTATCCGCTTTATTTGGGAGATTGAATTCAAATATTGCTGTGTACTTGGAGTTTTAAAGTGGGAGTGGTTTACAGAATAGCTTTGGCTGACACATCCTATACTTAGTTAATTACCTACATATGGTGACATGGGCACCAAAGACGTCGCCAAGGCCTAGTATGAACAACTTAACCTCTGGCATGAAGTGATTTCTCACCTGTTGTCACTTCTGTGAAGTGAGTATGTAGTTGGGGGGGGGGCTGTCCCTGCTCTTGACCACACATGTTTGCATGGTACAGGAAATATTTTTGTATATTTTACCTATGCCATTTCATACTATTCTCAGAAGTCATGTAAATAAATCAATCATATGTGAATATTGTAAAGAGACTTGGGTGACTTTGACAGATTTCTGTTTACACCTGTCTCCACTGTGTTTAATTTCAGGTGTGGAGTAAAGCTGTTGCACTGTTAAGGTCAGCGGCGACCACAAAATAACAGTTAAGCTGTAGTCATCGTCACTCAACCTTTTAAGTCTACAATGAAGAATGAAGGTTTTGAAATTGATCCACTTAGTAAGCTGACTGATATCTGAAAGGCTGTTTCTGCTTTGTTTTCAACACTAAAACTGGGTAAGAACTATAAAAATGACTAGACACCTTGCAAAAACCTGTAACAGCTGTTTGCATATATTGTCAGCAGAAACAGGGAGCAGTAGTTTAACATTAATGTTCATAACTGGGTAGATTTGAAGAGGCTCACCAGTAACATTTGTGCCAAAATACACATTTTTCTCAATTTAAGTAGGAAACAAGCAAAGGGGGAAGTTTACCTTCATAAATGAAAAATGTATCACTGTGGACCGACTCTGTGTTGGTCTTTGAATTGATAAGATTTTTACATTTATTGTGATCTTTTCATATGAGCAACATGATGCATGATCGTTGGTGGTGGGTTGTAAGGATAGGGACTGAAAAATGGGAGAAAAAAATGTTCTATCCACTCGTAAAAATGAAAACACAAGCATGTCATTAAGGAAAAAAAAACCCCTTTGTGTTGGTTGTGCAATATTTTGTAGAGGAAAGAACGATCCTTTTTGTTTTGGCTTTTGACCACATAGTGATACTGTACTTTTAGTTCTGTATCTCAAACGCTGGTCTGTACATTTTATTTATGAGATTATTTCCTAATGGAGATCTACTATCTATACATACTGTATATTGTGGAGTTTTCTGAACATTTCTTTGTGTTGATAAGTTTGTAACAAGTGTTGCCTGAGTTATAAGATGGAAATGTGGAGATGGGTCAGGGGGTGGGAACAGGCAAATTTTCAGTGTAATGTGAAGTTTGCATTGGATGGAAAAGATGTGAATGAGCAAGTGCCCAGTTAAATGTAGTTGGTAGACTAGTTGCGTAGGGTGTACGTGTCAAGTCAAGGTGTGTCTGTATTAAGCTGTGCAGTCTACCAATCCCATCAGTGTTAAATCTGTTATCTTCAAATGTGTGCTTATGGTTTCTACACATACACACCTTATTCTCATGAGTTCACCAGTGTAAACCACTAATTTCATGTTCAACATTGCCTATGGAGTTTATAGATTCACTTTAAAACTGATGAGTTGTTGTAGATATTGTAGGATTTGGCTTTTATTTAGCAAAGGTTTGTGCTTTGTATTTGTAGATGTTAAGACTTAAATGACAAAAAAAAAAAACTTGGAAAAAAATCTGAGTTTGATTTGGTGACTGAATGTTTGTAGTGGATGGATAGTAAGGCATGCCATGTAAATTATTTTATAACTACATGTCACGCATCTTTTGAATAAATGTCATTGTTTCAGAAGAACATAGTGGGTCTTCCTTCTTAAACTTGTGTAGCATTGTTTGTGAAGCTGGTTTCCAGTTGGACCATCACATCAAACTGGAGACATTTAGAAAGCAGCTAAGCTGTCTTGTAAATAAAAGTGACAGAGATGACTTATTATTTATATGAATATTCAGTTATATTAGTTGTATTTAAAGATTATTAAGAGGGAGAAAAAAATCTCAAGCATCAGTAAACATAGCGGTGTCACTGTCCGTGGTGCTGAATATTAGTCACGTGACCTTCCTCCTGCGTGATGATCGTGTTCATCGTTTCACAGCTTTTCTGTCTTTCTTTCTCTCTCACACACGCACATCCTTTTTTTTATGAACCAACACAAACAAAACAGATTCGGCTGCACTTTTGATTGAACGTGGCAACAATACAGACGGCTGTCTGTGCTGTTTTCACAACGCCGCTGGTTGTTTCCTCCATTTTCAGCCGTTAAAACGGCTCGTTGAAATAATGGACACTGACTACTCCTCCAGCTTGGAAAACCCTCTGTACAGCGAGCTGAAATACTTCTGTAGGAAGATACAAGAGGCCTACCATGAGCTGAAGGAGGATCTGACACCTTACCGTGATGATCGCTTTTACAGGTACGTGATGATGCCAGAATATCCAGGCTGTTTGTGTACTGGGATCAATGGGATATTGAATATACGCTGCGTGCATTGATAGGTATGCTGTGTTGTATATAACTCTTAAGTCTAAAAGCAACAAATAAAGATGGTTGTTAAAGATGCTCATGTAAAATAAACAAAATGTGCACTTACTGTATATTTTATGGCATTATTTTCTTTGTACCGAGCTTTAATAAACTGGGGGAATATAATAGGAAAGGGGAGAGGCAGGAATTGGCACATAACGTGGCAGAGGCCTCATACTAAAGCAACACGTGTTGTCGTTATTAATGGGTTTTCTTTTGAATTTTAAATCACTCGTGTTTTGTTATTTCAAATTAAAACAATTCTCTACAAACTAATTGAAAATGAATGATGCTTGAAAATAAAAAGATGCGTCGACAGGCGACCCTTCTGCGCACGCGCGA
>JBAMHX010000025.1:13464306-13477393 GCA_037177515.1 Pseudomugil tenellus | reverse complement strand
TTAATATTTTGTACAATAATGAAGCGCACAATAATCATAAAAAGCAAAATTGACATGAGAAAGAAAGAGAAAAGGAGGCAGGAGCAGATCCACCCTTTTGGACCGTCCACATGATACTCTTTCATTCATTCTCTTTTTATATTGCCTAATCTAATTCAGAGTCGTGGAAAAAGCTAGAGCCTGCCCCTGCGATTAGAAGGCGAGGATGAGCGTACGGTCTGAACAGTTTGCTAGTCCATCATAGGCCTGACACAGCAACAAACAAACATGTCTCCTTCCTCTTATTTCCTATCCGCTGTTGTCACGTGATTCTGGCTCCTCCTATTAGATGACGTTGCACCCCAGTTGTCGCAGACTGATGTTGATACACGGATGTGGATTCACGGGGAAATTTTAACGTCTTTTCAGGCTACAAAATTGATAAAGCAAATTAAATGGAACGGTATGTGTATGTTTTTGTCATTTTGGCAAATTCCGGACACTTATATTTATGGGGACAAACGTATGTTATGCTGGTCCTATGTTATTCCATCTGTAAATGCTAGCATAGAGTAGCATTGAGGCTAGCAGTGTTGACATGTCCGCCCAGAACCACGATGTGTTATACCCATAGACTAAGCCAAGAAAACAGTTTAAATTAATATATATTTGCCGTATTGCGTATGTTCTAACCCTAATAAAAATGTCCTGGTTACAGACTGGCCCCCATGCGGCTCTACACTTTGTCTAAAAGGCATTTTGTCTTGGTTTTTGTGGTGTTCCTCATCTGCTTTGGCCTCACTGTCTTCATTGGGATTGCAGGTATGATTAATAAACATTACTAGAACACAAGCCTAAGTTAGATGCTGCTCATTACTTTAAAAAAAAGATGGATAGTTTTACACAAAATAACCGTGTTAATCGATAAAACTTTCTAGCCAGCTGCAGTGTTAGATTAAATGTGTGGGTTTATTTATTTATTTTGTATTATTAATTTCTTTATTTTACAAATTGCTGAATGATTAATTTGGTGCAGTTATGTGTATCTTTCTACACATTTTTTCAGCACAAATGGTTCAACCAAACTCAAAGATTGCAGATTTTTAGTGTGACCAAACTTAAGAATTTTGGTTACTCTGTCGTTATATACAAATATATTAATTCAGGAAAGTGGCAACTGATTAATTTTAATTTAAAAAAAACCTGTGCTTTGTTGTAATTTTTGTAGGTCCAAGGATCATTGCTGAACAAGAGCACGATGGAGATCATTTAGTTGCAAAGAATTTTACAGTAAAGGTAAGGCATTTGTAAATCAAGTAGATCACATTGTCTGTTTGGGCTATCTGATATTTGAACAACATGTTTATGATGTCAGATTTATTGTTGATTTTGCTTCCAAATAGAAAAAAATATGCGTTGTCTGCAGATTTAGTTTTCTTTTGATGTAAGCTATGACGACGGGATATAATCTTTGATTTTTGACCATCATAGAGAAAGAAAGATCCATGAACTTAATAATAATGTGATGGAAATTTTACTGTCAAATTTCTGGTTTGTATTTTTCCTTTGACTGAATGCGTTTCCACCATTATAAAAACACCATATGAGCATATTAGAAAAGATGACTTATAAACACGGAAGGTGTTCATGGACAAGATGTGATTTTTTTTTTTTTGTTATCACCTTTGCTGCACATGAAGCGTTTGCTTTGCAATATATTTCAAATTCATATGTCCAGCATTTCTAAGGATTTTTATAAGCTACACAATTTAATGTATATTGCTTAGGCCTGTCAAAATAACACATTTTGATGTGTGATCAATTGTCTCAGAAATTATTGCGATATGCGATAATATTGCACTAAATGATTAATGTTGCAACTTGATCTCCTTTTGTTATGTCTCCTTGTAGGCAATGTTGTAGACCAGGGCTATGCAATCAGGTCCTACGAGGGCTGCAATCCAGCAGGTTTTCCATGTATTCCTGTTTCAACACACCAGATTCACATTAAATTGATCTAACAGCCTATCAAGTTCTGGCCAATAACTGATTTGAGTCAATTTGAGTCAGCTGTGTTGGGGCCTGGATACATGGATAATCTGCTGGATTGCTGGCCTCGTAGGACCGAATTGATTACTCCTGTTGTAGCCGAAGGCTCTGAATTCCTCTTGTGCACTATGATGCACGGTAGTGAAAGTTATTGCAAAACAGTCTTTGGTAACGAGAAAAACAAAAACTAAAATTAATGACAAAGTTATTGCACTCACTTTTTCTTATTGTGCAATTAATTGACTTATTACTTATTGCAACAGGCCTAAAATTGCTCTTTGATTCTTACCCTTGACATTTTTATTTATCATCTATAGACTTTGGATCATCTTTTGACATTAAGAAAAATATTTAAGTTGGAACTTTTTTTTTTTTAATTTTCAAGTAAAGCTAGAATATCGTAGCTGATATTCTATTTATGTATTTCATTTTTTTTTCTTTTCAGTAACAGTTTCATTAATTGTCTTTCTGAATGTGCCATTGTTATTTACATAGTTATTTTCTCAACTGTTCCTACAAGAAATATAACATTGCATATTAAAACAATTAAGGGTGTTAGAATAAAACCTACTAAGAACAATTAATTAAGGTTTCAAGAAGAACACAAGTGACATGCAAAGTACATTTAATAACTAGAAGAAATGCTAGTAAGTTCAACAATACAAGCTTGACTTTCCTTTTAACCTTTTGATCTGGCATGCGTTAATAACAGTTTCTCTTATTTCACTGGTTGTTTTCAGACGGGTCCGTTCAATCTCGTTTCTCCACCTCTCTCTACCTACAACCAGCAGCTATGGCTCACCTGTTTGATGCAGGCTGAAAACAGCAACAGTAAGAGCACACAAAGAGTGTTCCTGAAGCACACTCTGATAACTTTACCATTTATGTCTTTGCATGTAACTTAATAACAATAATTTCTGCTGTTTGTGTCAGTGGGAGACTTCCAGCAGCCCTTTGAGATCAGCGTTGAGCTTAAGGGAGTGATGCAGGATGCTAGTGTGATGCACATCAATAATGTGAACCAGAAAGCACGAACACTGCACTGTGGGGCTGTAAGTATCTCAGCATTCCTATCAACTCACACACAAAGAGAATGCAAGTACCCCCCTCCATTCCACAATTTCACACAAATCTTCCTCCCTATTCTACCCAAACAAGAACTCCATTCCCTCAATTTTCTGTCTTCTAATTGAATGTAACTATAAAGGTACTAATAGATTTAAACAAAATAAAGATGGTACACATCACAAACATCTGACTTGATGCTGCTGCTGAAGAAAATCACTACAAACATATTTCATTTAACTCTCAATTAAACTTTTACACCTATAGTTTTGCCTACTGCCCATCAGCAACGTGCTCAAATTTGAGATTTTGTTTTTATTTATTCTTCTATTCAGCTCGGTTCAATTTGAGATCAGTGTCTTATTTCACTAAATTATAATTTGGCAGATTTTTACTTGTCTTTACTTTGTCCAGTCTCCAGTTGTTCGAGTGACTATTGTGGCTTTAGCTTTTTCTTTAATGAAAAGTTATGAATAAATATGTATGTTAATTCATATTTTCTTTTTCTTCTTTGTGTAGAAATGTGACGAAATCATTGTGTTGCATCTCGGCTACCTGAACTACACCCAGTACCAGGTTGCTGTCAGTTTCAAAGGTCTTGAAAATATCACATATGAAATCAAGGTCAAGTTTGTGGTAAGTTGGGTAAAAAGAAGCAATTAAGCTCAATCTCTAAATTCAATGTTTGTGATAAGTTGGAATTGGGGGTCAGACTCTATTTTTATTGTCTTGTTTGTTTTTCGTCTTCAGTGGAAAATGTATAATCCCACCTTCTCACAAGTGGAAATCTGGTTCCGGTTCGTCTTCGTAGTGTTGACATTTATGGTGACTGTAAGTGCACGTTTTAACTCAGACCTTGAACATTTACTCATTCCAACATCTTTTTTCTCAAAATGAGGTGTTAAGTAGAATATAACGTTGACTCTGACTTTTTCTGTTTTCATTCTATATTCCAGTGTATGTTTGCTCATTCACTGAGGAAATTTTCAATGAGGGACTGGGGCATAGAACAGAAGTGGATGTCTATACTACTCCCTTTACTGCTACTTTACAATGGTAAGTTTGTTTTACTTGCGTATAGCAATTTGCACCAGTCTGACTTTAAACTTGGCACTATATTAAAATGAGTTATACCATCTTACATAGAGATTAGCTACCAGTAAATATTTACTTCAGCTCACTTGTTGTCGACTATGAAGCAACTTTAAGCTGTAAAGAACATTTTTCACTTTATGTGACTTCAGTAATATTAACATCTGTCATGCTAATTAATGTCCCAACAAGCTGCTGCTACAATGTGTCCGCCATCTTGGTCCTGGCAAGAATGTTAATTAAATGAACAGAAGTGAATGGTTGTCATTTAAACTAGATTAGGTATTAAACCTTTGTCAAAATTTCTGCTGATTGGCTATTAATGTTATGGGGAAAAGAAGTTTCAAACGAATGTAAATGTTTATCAAAAATCACTAAGGGATTATTAAAATATTAATTGAGATTAAAGTAGCAAAATATCTGATACATAATGGTTTGGGAAAGCTACGTTTCAAGGGCAAAGATGAAAATAGATGTTTGTCAGGATTAGATTAGGCCTATTTACCAGTTTAAAACAATAGATATGATTTATGTGATCAGCCTCTGGTGCATATAAAGCAGTGAAGTGTAAATGAATGCACCCATAAGGAGATCTATTTTGTAATAATTATGATGATGATAGATACTTTATTAATCCTCAGAGGAAAATTCAAGTTTCCAGTACAGCCAAAACCAAACACACAGTAGACATATGCAGACATATAAAGGTAATGACTGTTCTGAGCTAAAGCAGCACACCTTTACAGGGGGTAAAAAGCGTAGTATCCCTGGTCTGCTCCCAGTGGAGAAGCTGTGCTTTGGAAAAAAAACTCAACACTTCAGCACAGTGATCAACATTCACAAAAAGAAGTCACATCACTGGAGGGAGGGGGGTGGTGTCTCCCGTCACCTCCCTCCTGGCAGTCGCAGCCAAACTACAGCACAGTCCCACACAAGGGAATCCGGGAGTGAGGATACATTTAGGAAGAGCGAAGCGGGTCAGAGCGTCTATGAACCATCCTTCCTGCAGGGAATTTTATATCATATAAATAAATAGCAGAAACACTCATTTTAAAACAACATACCAAAGACTAACAAAAGATGTCTACTTATTTAACGCTCTTTATAAATTGATTGCACCAGTTTGCATTGAGGAATATGAAGGTTTTAAAATAATCCTGAACCCTTGTTGAAAGCAAAGATCCAGTACCCAAAGTCAGGAAGGAAAGCTGGCAGATAAGTTTCAACTGTGTAAATATTTGAGGTAATATGACAACTAAGCAGGTTATTCTGATGTTTTTTTTTCCTTTTAGATCCAACCCTGCTTATGGTACAGTTGCGTTGTATTACACACTCTGTGGGAATTCAGGAGTTCTGTAAAAACAAAGTTGAATATTTCAGTAACATTAAACTAAATGAGTAATAATAGGGATGATAGAATAATCAGATCTGTACAATTTTAAGCTTTCTGTATGCTTAGAAACATTAAAACAGGACATTTCTCAGTGAGTGCCACAAACAGATTGTGTTTTTTCCAGATCCTTTCTTCCCGCTGGCTTTCCTGGTGAACAGCTGGTTTCCAGGGACGTTGGATGCGTTCTTTCAGGCTCTCTTCCTGTGTGCTCTCCTGCTCTTCTGGCTCTGTGTTTACCATGGCATAAGAGTTCAGGTGCACAGACAAGGACACTCCCATAAATAGACCCCTCCTATTCTGAGCTTGTACTAACTCTTTACCATCTTTCTTGTGTTTTTTGGTGGATTTTTTTCTCCTTTGGCAGGGCGAGAGAAAATTCCTCACGTTCTACCTGCCTAAGCTGATCAATGTAGGCCTTCTGTGGCTCTCAGCAGTTACACTTGGTATATGGCAAACGTAAGTATGACGTCCGGTCTCAACTTATTCAAAGTGTGACTTTGAACAGGGCTGAAAAGATCCAATCAGCCTGTCTGAATTTCAGGGTAAATGAACTAAGGGATCCAACCTATCAGTACAAAGTGGATATTGCAAACTTTCAGGTAAAAGTTGCATATTTTAGAATTTACTTTTATCATTTTAATGGATTGTAATCCGTGGATGACCCAGCTGCTAAAGCTTATGTATTTGTCCCCTCAGGGTATGAAGGTTTTCTTCCTGATTGTTGTTGCCCTCTACATCCTCTACCTGACATTCCTTATTGTTAGAGCTTGCTCTGAACTAAAGAACTTGCCTTACTCAGGTATCCGTGCGTGCCCCACCTCTCTGTATTTGATTTGACTTCTGCCTTTGCCACAGCAGCATTACTGAGCTGTTGTCTTTGATTGTTAGATCTCCGGCTTAAATTTTTGACAACGCTGACATTCGTGGTGCTCATTATCAGGTGAGTAGAGCAAAACACCTTTTCTTTTCCTTTCTAATCAGACGTAATTAATCTTCTCACTCTTCATCTCCCTTAGCATGGTCATTCTCTACCTGAGGTTTGGTTCCAAAGCTCTTCAAGACAATTTTGTGGCTGAATTATCAACTCATTATCAGAACTATATCCTTTGAATAGTGTTTTATTTGAGCCATAAATTTAAGTTAAAAAATATGTCCTGCATTATATGCCTTGTACATCCCATAGTGAAAGATGATTCCTTAACTCCAGACATACCAGCTGAATTTTTATCCTTCTACGGCCTGCTCAATTTTTATCTGTACACATTAGCATTTATGTACTCTCCCTCCAAAAACGCTCTTTATGGTAAGTTATGTCATTTTATAGTAAATTGAAGTACTTCCTGGCTGCAGAGGGTTTTGTATTAATGAACAGATCCAACTTCCCCAGATTCCCAGTTGAAGGATAATCCAGCTTTCTCCATGCTAAATGATTCAGATGATGAAGTCATTTATGGGTATGTTTTATTTACTCGCTTTTCTAAATATTCGCTCTTCACTGTGGAGGGGATTTTGTGAATTTGAAGTCTATGCAACGTATTTGCAATGTATTTTTGTGTTTTATATAGGAGTGATTATGAAGACATGCCTTTACAAAATGGACGATCGATAAAAGCAACTGCAAAGTACCAGGATGAGAGTGACAGCGACTGATATATTTAGTGGTATTTCACTTTTCCTGTCAACCAGTTGGAAGAAATAATTAACTGGAATAGTGTGTTTATGCACATAAGATGCATCTACAATAAATGATATACTGTAAATGTACATAAGAATATTTTTAAAAAAGATATCTTATAATTACTGAATGTACTGTATTTTCAAAAGGTGATGTAGCTGCTTGCACTAAAGCAACAGCAACTAGAAACTATCCAGTTTTTACCAATATTGTACATGGATCTCTCCTCACAACCAGTATTTCTGGTTAATTAAAAATGACTGGGATAAGTGCTGATATTAGATGGGGGGGTTTCTATTGAATCATTATTTTTACTGCTTAGTGTTGAAGCGTTGTTGATTTGTGCTCTTTATATCATTCCTTTCTGCTCTCTTACAGTCTGAGAACAGGTGATAGGTGAATGATTCACTTCAGTAACATGACTAGGGCTGCACAGTACTAGGAAAACACAACATATTATTCACATATCAGTACACTAATGTATATAGTGTTAGCCTTGGGTGTATTTAAAATGGAGGTATTGTAGTTATTCTTCTGCATGTACACTCTGGTTAGTTATAAAAGCAGAACTTTCTGGGATGCCATTTGCATTAATATACATGTTTGTCATACTACGTAAAACAAAATAGAAGGTATTAAAAAGGTTTACAGCCATTTATTGCAGTCCATGCATCATTTTGCAATAGTGAAATCAAACTTTGATACTGCAATAACTCAGTTTTTCATTTATTGTTCGACCCAAGTTGGAAGTAACACTGAACATTGTGCAGAACTTTGCTCACTGATAGCAGATTCACTGATAAAGGAATCTGCTGATAATCCTCTTCTCAGACATATTTAAAAATGCAGACTATTTTGTCTTTCTTGAAAGCAGCTGTGAAATTGCTCTCGTTTTGGCCGAAGTGATTTATTACTGTATTATCAGCTCATTTGGTAGAGTTTACTTGTTTTCTCTCCCAGCTCGGTTCAGGGACGACTGGTCTCATGCTAAGGGATTCTTGTCTCAGCATGAGCAGATATTAGTAAATTTTGCCTTTGTTGAATATATTATTTCAAGTAATCAGTTTTCAACTTGCTTATATTGCCAATGTTGTACTTAATGCATTTGATTTTTTTTTTTCATTTGTTGGTGTTATGAGATGGGAGCTTATGGACAAAACAGCCAAAACCAATGTACTTCTACTCTTGACATTCATATTTTAATTAAGATGGTGCCTTGTCTTTACAATGTTTTTTTTTTTTTTCAAAAAAGCTCCAATCTCATATGTAAATACATGTAAATATACATACATATGTGTGTCTGTGTGTTTGATAAATTCTGTCTGAATGTATCAAGTTGGTGGTTAGGTTGTTTTGAAATGTTAAATTCTTATAAAATCTGTTCCTTCATGAGTTTAGGGGTATATTTGTTGCTGTATGGTGATGTGTAAATAAAGGAAAGAAGATACAGCACAACGTTACCATCAATGGCACTTCATGTAAAAAGATAACATTTTAGAAAAACAATAAAGTTGAAACCCCTTTCCACAATGAATATATACTTAAATAGGAGCATGCCAAAATAAATAATCTTGACAATCATAAATTTAAAACACTAATAGTTGTAGAGTCAAATACCCAGCCAAAAAACAGTAACAATGCAGTACATGGATTCATTCTCCCATTTCACTGTGCAGCTTCCTGTTGGATGGAAAATAAATTGTCATTTGTTTGCATCACTTGTATTTACAGTCTACCAGTTACAGTTTTACCAGTTTCTAAAGTATATTAATAATTTCTTTAAAGGTAGGAGCTTGCATTAACATATATATATAATTTACCATCTGTAGAGTTGTCCCAAAAACAGCTGCTAGCTGTTTGAAGTCCGGCTCCAGTTTTCTGCATGACGACACAATTAACTGACAAAAAACACAGTTGTTGTGTGTTAACAGACGCAAAGAAAGCATCGATATCTTGTTTGTTGTCCGGCCGTTCACATACCGATGTACTTAAAAGGTTTCCTCAGCTTGCTAAGTTGACCGAGGCTCTGCTCCACGACACTGCTGTTCCACTGATTCACCCTGCTGTGCTGGAAGGCATTTTCCCCGATTGTTCCTTGTATTGCCTGCTCAGATGCATAGACCAAGCTTTACTAAATCTTAAATATGTTGTGCATATAACTAAAATGTTATAACATTTATTGTGGTGCTTTGAGCCGTTGCCTGGCAACCGTTTCGGTCGTTATCAAGCACATCAAGCGAAGCACAAAGTTCGTAGCTAGCGCTAAAATAAATGGTTCAAATATAAAGAGTTTAAAATCCCAGCTCTGGGAGTAAAGTAAAATACGTTTAAAGTGGTGTTTTTGTGCTCACCTCTCGAACAATTTTCCTCGCTTCGTCAATAATGGGAATAGACTGGGAAAAATGAACGCGTTAATAACCTTGCACGTTTTTAGACATTTCCAGTTTAGCACTGTGGTTTAATTCTACTTTATATAAAAACAACGACATGAACATTTTTTTAAATGTACCTCTTCTTCGTTCTGGTATTCGGCCATAGTTTCTACCTCTGGTGTCAAGTGGTCAGACTGCTTCTTTCTTTTGTCAAGTGATCCTGGGTCACATCACCACTTCCGGTGAAGTCCCTAAAATGGTTCGCATGTGTGGAATGTAAATACCTGCAGTGAATAGTAAACCATATACATAGGTCTGATTTTAACTCACAGGTTTTAACTAACCGGCTGTGCACTCTCCTGCGGCCGTTTAACCCGTTTCTGGTAGGCAATCTTTTTGGCAAATCACCGGAAATGATCATTAAGTTATCCTGGCTCACTTGACAGACACAGAAGGTACAAACTATGGTCTTGTCCGTCCATTTGTTTTCGTCACGTATAATTAAAAGAAACATAAGTCATTTGAATAATTAACAGAAAAATGTTGTTTCTGTAGTTGTGTTGCTAACATACAATAGTTTTTTGTTAGTTAACTATCATGCAGAAAAGCGAAGCCGGTGTTCTGACGAAAAGTGTTACCTTGTCAAACCGTCCTTTGTAAATACGCATGCGTAAAAGGTATGGGTAGCACCCAGTGACAATAGCACCGTAAACACAGCAGCATTGTTTAGCGTCTCGTGAAACGGGTTTTTGATCTGCGAGATGGGGTCCGCATCTTTTAAAAATAAGAGATCAGTGACAATGTCCACGTTTTACTGAAAGACGTTCTTGGTGAAACTTGCATACCTCAGTGACATGTTTCTGAAACTCCGTAAATTCAATTAGCAGATGCAAGACATAAAAAACCTCTCATATGTGGCCGTGGAGAGTGTACACATGGGCATGTGGACTCATTTGAGAACCTGAAATCGTTCACCCAAGACAAGCTGTAGAATAGTGTTTATGGATGAAAGCATAAATCTCTGCGGCTCTGCACTTCAGCCACATTTCCAGGGATATTTCTTGGTGAATGATTCGTGGCAGCTTCAAGACACATCGGAGACAGAACTGATCATTGATGTCACCTCTGATTCAACAATGAGGCTACAGTTCAAGCCAAAGACAGTCTACATATTGGAGTGAGGAAAGATGACCCACTGCTAAGAAAACACAAGCCGTGGTACTTCTTCCTTTTGCCACATCCTACCTATGAGTTTGGATTGAGGCCACAGCAGAAAGCCTGACAACATGCAGATTAATGCTGGACATTAAAAATGAACTCAGTCATCGTCTCACAATTGCAAACCAATTGCAACTCTGCAACAAGCAGGCTCACACTAGTCACTGAAATGCACAAGCTTCTTTTTCTTTCAAGGAGTTATTTTGAAACTTATGTTGCACAAAAGCATTTTTTGACAAATGTTGAGGGCAATATTGAATATGTTTACAAAGAAAGAAAAGAGTTACACTGAACATAGCTACACTGTTACATTACATAGATTTTATTTTAAAACCAAGACCTGGCTAAAAGTTTAGGAGCCACTCCCCAAGATAGACATGGAAGTGAATGTATCTTGGTAAAATGTTTTCTGTGTTTCTCCTCAACATTATGCATAGCAGTGAGTTTTATATCATTATTTGGTTTATATAAATAGTAATTTACATAATTGTTTTAGTAAATTGCATTTCAGCTGTAGGAATACCATCATTTGTACTGATTTTGTTAAGCTGAGTGAAATAAAACCACTATTTTCCTTTCCTAAAGGAACTGATGTATTTGATCACAATTTCAGGTCTGTGAAATGTCAGTGAATATGAACCAATGAAAAAGCAGCACTAATTGTGAATAAGGCAATAAGGTTGTCAATTTGAGTACTTTCAGGTTTTATAACAATTTATAATATTTAATCTAAACATAAAGCAATAACTACTTCTGCAATCAAATAGTAAAATATTTTTAATCCATAGTTTTTCCATATAAACAAAAATAACTACTCCACTGAGTTCCACTGCTGCAAATAATATGTAGACATTTCAAGCAGCTTAATGTCAAGTCTCCACCAAAAACTAAACTGAAAAAAATAAATAAAAGGGAATTATTTTTGTGTGATGGGAAATGAATTCTGGTCCATCAGTTCGCCAACTCTATCCTGCAGGGTGTGAACCACCTCTGCCAGGATGAAAAGGTGTGTGTCATCTAGGTCCTTCAGGATAAACTTCTTGCCCAAAGCCATTTTTTCATCCAGATAGAGGAGGAACTGTTTCATGGCGGGATCACTGGTCCAGAGAGCAGAATTGGGACAAGAGGGAGACAATTAATTATTTATTTAATAATAATAATCATAAATATATATAGTGAATGTGGTTTTCCATTTTCGAAGCAATTGACAATTTTTTTGGCAAGCCTTACCACTCAACAAGGACACCTTTGTGTACGTTGACCATGATGACAGTTGCAAATAATCCCACAATGTAGTCTTTGTGTCCAACGAGAAAGTCTTAAACAGCAACGTTGCGAAGCAGGATGATCAGTTTTAACAAAGAAAAGTAAAGCAAAAACACCAAAGATTAAGTTTTCCTTTTTTCTCAAAAGGACAGTCCATTCTGTATAAATTCATATTATCTTACACATGTAAGTTGATATGCTAAGACGGATAATAAAGCCTTAAAATAAGAATTTATTATCAAAACAATAAGCTCAATTTGTATTGTGGCCCCGGTTAGCATTTTAATGCTAACGGTAGCTCAACATAATACAAGCAGTGACAATACAAGACATTTTACTAGATATTTTTTTAAAGCTTGCGCAAAATAACACATCCACAATGATGTACATACCTGACTATACGAATAGGTTAAATTAAAGACAGAAGACTGCCTTTGTTAGACCATGTAATAGCAGCCTCTGCTGCTACCTTTTCCTGGGGTAGTGGACGAAACGATGTACCGTGCGCGCCAAGGGACAATCTTATGCCTTCCGACAATTGCGCTATCAGGACAAATGCGGGTAAATCCACAACTGTCATTACACTGTTCACAAAAAGTTGGGGTTATTTTGGTTCATATGTCAGAATGGACCCAATGTGTACAATAACTTTAAAATTAAACTTGAATAAGACTTTCTCTAAAATTGTCAATGCAAGTGAAGTGTACAACTGTTCAATGTGCCACAACTACCACAGCCTGCTGTTCTCTAACAAGATGAATGCAAAAAAACAAAAGAACAAAAAAAAAAAAAAAAAAAAAAACCAACAATGAGTTTGAACTATGAATTATCACTAAATGTTCTGATTCAACTTTTGCTTGTGTATAACAGTCCTCTTCATCATTCTATACACATGTAGTCAGAATCAGACCAAAACAACACATAACACATGATTATTAATAAGAAAATGACAATTTTATTTTGTGGTTGTATATATAT
>JBAMHX010000025.1:13440812-13459004 GCA_037177515.1 Pseudomugil tenellus | reverse complement strand
TATATATATTTGTGCATACATTTTTATAACACCATAATCAAACAGTATCTATCAGTCACACATTCAACACAACGTACAAACTATATGAGATTCAAAAACAGGATGTTCATGGTGCAAGCAGGTGTTTCCTTTGGTCTCTGTATCCCCAGTACACATATCTGAGTTTTTTTGGTGTAATGTTGTTTTTGTAGTCATACTGGCAAAATTATTCAATATCATCTGCCTTCCAAATTCAAGGCATTTTATAGAGTATACAGTAATATGTAATGTGTTTCATCAGAGTTTCTTACCGTCTAGTGACTGTAGTAAAAGTCTGGAAGATGCTTCCAGAAGCCGTCTTGCTGCTTTATGAAGCTCTCTCCTTGCTTTATGTGCAAGTCCTGAGAACGTGCAGAGTAGAATAAAAAAATAATGTACACATAAAAACAAAATAAACTGTATGTGTGTGTAATGATTGCTTCTGGTTATTTGAGCATATGTAGGCTGTGACCGTTTCCTTCAACAATATTAACCTTGCTTCAAGGAAATGAGATTACAGAACAGATTGACCCAAAGATTCAGACAGGAAAGATGGTGTAGTGAGGAAGGAAAGACAGGACAACATGATGACAGATCAGCTGGACATGGCAAGCACAGTATATGAGTTTGTGTCCATAAGACATATAAATAAAAACCACTCAACATATTAACAAGATGACATCCATATTAGTGTGGAGTGTAGGACCATGTATAACAGCAATGTAACTAAGGTAAAAATAAAAAACATCCAATATCTTTAGGATATAATTTTACATATTGTATCTTCCAAAACTGCCCCACCCACCAATTTATTACCTGCAGTTAGATTCTCCATTTCAGCAGATGGAGTGGCTCTCAGACAGATGTAAGACTTATATTTCTCCTGTAGGATTGCACTGGTGTCAATGGTCACAGCCTTATCCAAGGCTACCACTTCATAAGTAATAAAAAGACAGCCCCTGCAGAAAAAATTAAGAATAATAAGCTGCAACGCTACCAATTATTTTCACAGTCTGCTACAATTGTCAATTATTAAATAGGTATGAAAATCAGTAGCTGAATAAAGCAACTTACCCAAAGACAACTGCACCAGTTACTTTAGCAACTTTTCCTAAATTAAATTAAAAAATGAAAACATGCATTTAAAAAAATCTTAAGGTTTTCTCATAAAATAATAAAATTTAAAGTACATTTATTAGGAGTATAAGCATCTAATTACTAATAAATATTAGAGATGAAATGTTTTAAAATGAAAATTTTTTATTCAATGCTTTCAGAAGGGGTGAGTGTCAAGGAATTTAAATGAAAAACATGTTTGTAACTTCCTGAAAAACCATATGGGTTAGAAGTTTTGGGTTTAGAAGCATTTAGGCATCTGGTTAGGATGATTCCTGGACGCTTCCCTGGTGAGGTGTTCCAGGTACGTCCCTGCAGGAGGAGGCCCTGGGGGAAACCCACGACAAGCTGGAGAGATTATCTCTCCCGACTGACCCCGGAATGCCAGTTGGGAATGAATGCTTAACAGCATTCACACCATAAGTACTTCATTTTCTGAGTGCAAGCTTATTGAAACTGACTTTAACTAAACATGTCATATTAACAAAGGATAAATGATATTTTTGCACGATATGTTAGTAGAGATGCTGCAAGGAGTCTTCATGTACTCTTGCAACAGCTGGGAATGAACTGCTGAAGGGAATAATGGTTTGAACAGTGTTGCAGAGGGTGTGAAATGTTGTTCACTATGAAGCTTGCGACTCAACTTATTAAACAAGTCATGAATTTGTCTTTCTTTCCTGAATACCATGTTATCTGAGCAAAAGCAGCCAGAGACAATCCTGCTGGTAAACGGGTTCAAAATTCAGGATCTATGATGAAAGTTCATCTGTGGATTTGGCATGCATTACTTGCACATAAAGGAAGACTTTATCATTCCTGACACATATAAAACCAGCTTAAAGTATAATGCACTGCTATTTATAAGTAATTTAAGGTAAACAATGCTTATTTCATATAAAATACACAAACTCCTCAAACAAGGAAGCATGAAACCTTTTTACATTTCCAATATTACAGCAACCAAGTTTATGTATTTTCAAAGATAAGAATTGACCCCCTTCAGTATATGACATGTTGTCTTTCTATTACCTTACAGTACAGGGTTACATTATGTGCAAAACACATTTTAAAAAGCATCTCTACAGCAGCAACAGGGTTGTAATTGATTTAACAAGATTCCTGGTACTAAAGGAGGCACAGGTAGGGTAATTACACCTAATCACTTACTTAAACCTCTCCACTGAAGCACTTTGTTCACACCAGGCGGTCCAGCTGTGCTCAATCTCCTGCAGCGGATCAAACGAAGAGCAGCACCAGACATCCTCCACCTCTCTAAATGAAACACACTACAGCAGATGCAGCAGTTTGAGATGCAGGCCACCCACATTAGAAGCTTGGATATTACAGACATGACATATTCAATTACGCTAATACCAAGTTAATAATGCAGTTTTTTAAAACCACTTGCGAGGTACCAATAATTGTCTTAATTTTAAACTACCAATTCATTGACAAATGACAGCTAGCGATAGCTAATTTAGCTATAAACTGAGTTGAGACCACTACCACCCGCAATGTCAGTCTGTTTAAACCTGTCATTATCCCCCATGTTACACAAAGAAACATTGCCACATTATTGTCATGTCATTTAAAATCGTATACACTCTAGTGATTGATAGCAACGAGTTGAACTGAAATAACAGCTCACCACTTGTTAGCTTTTGGCTAACTGGTCGCTTTTACGCCTCGCTGAGACTTTTAAATATGTTTTACATGGTTGAATTTATTGAAAGGTTGTGAGTTAATTTTCCACCTTAACAGTTAAATTACCTTGTGTTTTAAAAGACAGGCTTCAAAAGGACTACGGTAATGTCCTCCACGACGATAGCCGGTGTTAAAAACACAACGCAAATGTGTCTCACAAATAATACGTCATCAAGCGTAATTCAGCGTAACTGTTACACTCAAATTGCAGCCCAGTTCGTGTAAGATACAATTACAAAAAGGTATTTACAATCCTTAATTTCAGTTTAATATGTAAGTACTGAGAATGGAAAGTATGTTTGATGTTTTTCAGGTACTAATAATTTTAAAACCATGTTTTTGGTGAACAACAATGTCCTTCACTTCTCACAATTTACTTTTGAGCAGCTGTAATTCTTCTAAAAGATGCATGTGGGGAAAATAAAAGCTCGTATTTATGCAGGCAAATGTCTTTCTTGTGGAAAAATAGGTGTATTATTGATATAATGTAGTGCGTATTGTTACATATGAGGCTGATGTTCAACTACTGAAAAAGGGTAGTTTTTAGTAATTGTCATTAATTAATTTATCAATTTGCAATTTTGATATAGCTATTTTTATTTTCAACAGAATATAGAAAACTCAAGTTTAGAAAGTTACTCTTTCCTATTCCTGATATTATCTAATGCTCATATTTGATATCAGCTATGAGCAGAAATCTTAAAAATTTTATTAAAGGAACAAACTTAAGAATTATTTTGCATCCAATCATGCTAATTTCCAATTAAGTGGCATAAATTAATATTAAAAAGAGCACATTAGAGAGGCTTACTAAATCCACAAATTCTGGAGCAATTTGATATTACTTATAATGAAATTGCAGCTGCTTTGAAATTAGATTTTCTGTTGCATTTAATATGACAAAATTCAGAGAATCTGGAAACATGTCTGTGCACGTGGCTCCTGACTGAATCCCTGAGATCTATAAGTCTCTACTGCAATGACTGCATGGCCCTGCTTCACGAAAATATTGTCAGTGAACATAATTTGCTGTGCCATGTTAAGTTTCAGAAACGATACCTTTCTCCCTAAGCCAGTGGAAGGCAACTCCGATTCTAGAGAGCGCTCCAACAAATAGATATTTCAATTTCTTTTTGGGAATTGTGGACACATCATCTTTCAGATAAAATAACAAATATCTAGATTATTTTATCCTATTTAGATTATCATTCAGTAGACTGCTGATGTTACAGCATGCCTCCTGAACTAGCAACACAAACAAATGAAAATGCACCATCAGTGCTGAAAGGTTTTAGATCAACATAATGCAACATATAGCAGATTATGTGTTTTTCAGGGAAGGCCTTGCACATTTCAGAGAACAATGTTGTCTGTCAATCTAAAAGTTGATGGTTTGATTCCAAGCTTCCCCTGACTACATACTGAAGTGTCCTTTGGGCAACACACTGAACCCGACGTCCCAGATGTAAGTCATTTGGATAAAAGCAGCTGCTAAATGACTGTAAAATAAAATAGGATAGAATCAGTGTGGCTTCATAGTAGGTGAGCACAGGCCTCAGATCTAAACTACTTGGAAATATTTGGCATATCATAAAATGCACTAAGACTGCTGTTTAAAGCAAATGGTCTGTTTTTATCAATTGGGGTTGTAGTAAATTGCGGTTTTGGCATGACTTTTAATAAGAATTGTGACTACTAATGTATAACATCACAAGATTTTGTGCATGTACACTGCAATTTGTGTAACAAAGTCAACAGCAATTAAACTTAAACTCTGATTTTCAGTTTAATTTCCAACAGCACAATGTCTCCAACTAATTTATTTAGACCTGATCAGTTGCATCATTACTTAACTGATTCTTATTTTATGCAAATATCCAAGGGTAGGAAGAAGCTGATTAATCATTTAGGGTGTAATTTAGAAACATTTGAACTTTGATTAAATATTTCAGCTTTATGCTGCTTCATTATTTATGATCTCTAGTCCAGTTAATTTCAGGGCCTTCTACATTCAACTTTACCAACATTTTGTTATTTTAAGGTCAGAAGTTTAAACAGTGATAATCTTAAGAGTTATTAAGACAAAACACAATTTTAAATGAAAACAGTGGTTTCCAAGCTTGTCGGTAGTTAATTGTCAGAGAAAGAGAAGGGAGCAACTTCAGATACTCTCTGGTTGGTTGCAAGCCATGAGCTCTATGGAAATATTTGTGCTTTTATTACATTAAAGTAAAAGCAACAATAATTCACTAAGTTACACTTCAAAGACATGTCATGTACAAAAAAATCCAACACGTTAGTTTTCTTTCCTGTCACACTCATGAAAACTGTTGATGCAAGCACACATTCACTCAGTTCAACTCTGTAAAGTAAAGCAGCAAAACCACACATAAGACTTTAAATCAGTTTAACCCAGCCTTCAACATGTTTTATATAAGTTTTACATATTAAGACACTTTTTAAAGGCTCCATAGACGTAATCTTTTTTTTTTGCTTATTTGATTTTTGTGTGGTTACAAGACTAAAAAAACAGGTCTCGCCCGCTGCTATACAGTCCCAGCCAAAAGGACACATTTGTAAAATGTATGCAATGCTTTACCTCATAAAATGATTCTGTATAAGCATATTGTCAATGAACATTGAATGCCAACTGCTAATTTTCTACATATTCGTCTCAGACAACTCTGACCAATCTTAGATGAATACATTATTGATTGTTTAAGGGAAATATCCTCTTAGATGGACTGAATGTAATAGAAAAAATGATATTAATATGTTGATCATGATTTTTGCAACTCTTTGAACTGTCAAATAAGTACAGATAAAATTCTGTATCATATGGATGAAAAATCCAGTTAAAGCTCCAGCTTCTTCATTTATTCCGGGTGTCTCTGTCCCATCAGTTGCATGTTTCCTGATAAGCTCTGATGATGCTTTCATAAGCTGGAGGTGGAGTCTGGGTAGCATTGAGACCCCTCAGACCATTGTTCCCCCAAAATGACTCTGGTCTCGGTGGAGTGGCAGCTGGCTGGGCTGCAGTTTGAGCTGTTCCAGCCGTCGTGGTTAGCGTTGGTGTGCCAGGTAGCGTTGTCTGACTCCCCTCCTCTGCCTCCCTTGCAATCTGGCTGCAGTGGATGAGAGGATGGAAGGTGGAAGCCCTGAAGCTGGATTTATGTCCCATTGGATCAAAGTGATCTGGTGAGGAATTCTGGCGGTGAAAGCTAAAAGCAGCGCTTACTAAACTGTTGTTGCTGCGACGATCACAGCTGCTGTTGCGGTTGAAACCCGGGCGGTTACGGGATTGGCGTGGTTGGCGTCTAGTGATGCTGGCAGAGCCTGATTTGCGTCGGGACATCCACGTCAGGATCACATAAACCAGGGCACCCAAGAGCAGGCCCACAGCAATGGACACACAGAAAGCTATAATCAGGGGGACTGTAAAGACAGAAAAATGATAGGATATATTTGCTGTTTGAGTTTAATCTAATCATCACAAGCATCATCTATGAGGTTTTCTTATTTGTTTTTCACTTTTGTGTCGTGGTTCTGCTTCAGTATATCAAAATAGTGACGTTCGTGCAATGCATTTAGATGTTTTTTCAGTACGAAGTTATAATATATATTTGCTTGTAACAAATGAAGAATAACTCATGAATGTTGAAGATGTTTACTTGTATAAAGTTAAAGACAAATTTTTTTTTTCCTACAACATAGGCAAAGACATTTTACTAATTTCTTCCATTATTCAAAGCAACAATGTCAACATGAGCATAGTAAAAAGAAAAGAGAAAATGTTGCAGACAAATGAGGTTTGACCTAGTCCTGACAAAACAATCCAGTTTTCTGTCACGTTATAAAGACGCTACTAACCCAGATTTCTGCTCTACATTTTTTCCTTTCATTTTGGGAAAGAGAAAAGCAGACAGCAGTCAAAGATCATCTGGAAATAACATTTTGGAAAAAAAGGGAAGAATGTGTGTGTGTGTGTGTGTGGGGGGGGGGGGGTTCTAAAAGAAAACATATCACATTCTTGTGAAAACAGAGTTTGAATTTTTACAAATTGATAACTTAATACTTAAATATTCTTATTTGTTAAAGTATTGCTCAGAATAGGGCAGTCACACACACACAGACACGCACATGCACATATGCACACACACACACACACACACCCACACACACACACACACACACACACACACACACTGAATCCATTTCAGCAATCATTAAAGCTTTAAATTCCTGAGAGAACAACAGCAGCGATCAGAGAGCCCACATCTAGAAGACCACCTAAAAGAGAAACACTGCTCACCAGCATCAATAGACTCCAACATTTCCAAAAGCAGTTTCGTGTTGTTCTCAGCCATGACACAAAGAGAGACTGATACTCTGCTCAGCCTGTCTTTTACTCTCCTCTCCTCCCTTCTGTCAGTTCTCGCCTCTGTTTCCTCTCTTCTGATGGACTTTCCTGTCTTTCCGAGTTGTCTCTTTCCTGCTGGTTTACTTTCTCCCTCTCTGCTCCCCTTCTCTATCAGTATGTCTGACTCTCTCAGGGAGACTCAGCCCAGAGGCGCACAGGACTGGCGGCAAACTCTGGCAGTCATCTTGTTTATGGAAGCGGAAAAAGACGCTGTCACATTTCCTGCTTTTCTGCTTGAAATTAGCAACAGGAGTGGCTTATCTCTCCAGGACAGGGATCCTGAAGGTTGAGAGGCAGGGTGTTTCTGTAATCATTTCCTCTCCCATCACTTCCTTCACGGTGACTAATGTAAAAAAGTTATTACAACTTTAATGTAAGAGTCAATTCCACTGTTTTCATAGGAAAGTCCTTCATGCTCGATCAATGTTCAATGCATCAATGTTTTATTCAGTTCTTTGTCGCAGTTCTGAGCCAGCAGTGGGTGCTGAAGGGAAATCTACATTTTAAACCTCATGGGAATGCTATAAGTGCTTTTATTTGTCAGTTTTAGTGATACAGAAGAAGTTGTATTTCAAATAGCCTGAATGTGGAGATATCTGCTGGAATTGCAGCATTCTTGTTAGTAAACGCTGTCTTTCCAAATTGCCTGCCAGGTCTGCTTCTTTCTCATTTGGAGAGCTTCAGTAAAACAAGTTCCATTTTTGTTTGTTTGCTTGTTTGGTATCTTTTAAAGGCTTTGACAATTCAAGATTCACTGAGGGGAAAATTAAGCTGTTCAGATTACTTATTCTTCTTCAATCAGTAGTTTTAATCCAGCTTGTGCCAAATCTCCAAGCCCATTCGGTCCAATCAGAACAAGGAGGAATGTCTTCATACTGGCTCGCCTATTTCCAAAGTTTTCACAGTGCTTACCAGAGTTGATCCTCCACCTTATTTTCCCATCCAGCATTAATTGGGTCAGCTGTTTAACTGCAACAGCATGAAATGTTGAGTGTTTTACGTTAAGAAGCTGTATAGTTTGAACTTCTTTAGAGGCAATGAGCGGGTGAATAGCCGGACCAAAGTTGAACTTCCTTTAATTGTTGTCTCTGCTGTAAAACCTGTCCAAAATAAGCAGCAGTTACCCATAATAATATATTAAATGGCATGCATGGACATTGTATTCATTTACAGAGAAACGTACGGCTGCTGTTGTCTGTATATGTGAAGAAACATTCTTTGAGTCAATGGCTTTGCCAAAATGTCATTGAGCAGTGTTGGAAACTCCCAGTACAGAATGCAAGGATACCCCGTATCACAGGTATTTCAAATTATACAAAGGAGGGAGGTGTCTCTAAGAGATGTATGGAATCAATATTTTATCAACCTGTGTAATAAAGGCTTTTAGTCAATGTGACTCTCAGGAATCGCAATATATGATTAAGTTAAATATATTTTATTATAGTTGGGGGTAAAGGAAATCCGTTTGTGTCAAAAGTACCACTAAAGTCAGAGATACAGTATTTGGTGTAGAGAGGTGGTGCTGGGAATAAAAATCAGTAAGGGCATGTAATGTTTTGTATGTTCTATTCTTTGAGCAGTAGGTGGAGCAATACTCAAAAACTACCCCAATGTAAACATATTGAATAGTGCATTTTAAGTGGTTTAAATGGAAAAAACAACTCATTAGAATAATTTCTTACTACATAGCAGATAATGTAAAGAATGTTTTATAATGTGTGAAACAATCTGAATACTGGAGTCAATGTAGCTTTTTTTAATAATAGCAGAAAAACATCATCCCACATCTTAATACAATATCTAACTTAAAGATTATTGGTTCATTTAAATCAGGGATTCCCAACAGAAACGCTGCTGAATGTTAGTAACAAGCGGTGAGAGGAAGGTAAGTGACACATGACATGGAACTAAGTAGTTCACAGGGCAGGACTTGAACCTGGGTCAATTACCTATTATATCATTTGAGTCGGATCGTCCCAGTGAAGGACTGGTGACCTGTCCAAGGTGTACCCTGCCTCTCGCCCAATGAATGCTGGGACAGGCTCTGGCTACTGGCCACCCAGTATTGGACTTAGAGGTACAGATAATGGATAGATGGATGGAGTTGTAGCGTATCTCCAGTGGTCCCTTTTGAAAGGTTGCAGCAGGTGCTCCAGCCTGTCATGTGGCCAAAATGAGATTTGCCAATGCTGAATATGATCATTTACTGGACCAATAAGCATGTGTGAAAAGCAACACAAGGGCCCAATCCCTTGTCTGCCACATGATCCTACTTCTGTCCTACAGGGATTAGGCACCCTTTTCTTGTGGGGATTTAGGGAAGTTATTACATCCCTGTACGCAGAGTGTCTGGGATGTGATGGTTTCATCAGGACTGCTGGCAACGACAGGTATCCTTCATGTGAGCGCAATGACTCAAACAGTTTTCATAATTGGAATTTGATACTCTGTGTACTTGTTTATGTCCCGATGGGGCGACCTGCATCGAATTTCAGCATTTTGGGATTTAGGATTTCCTCACTAGGTGGCGCTTTATGCACGAAAAATCTAATTTTTGTCTAGATCTCTGGAGCTATTTACAGTTGGATTTTGATTCTCAGTATTCCAGGTTAGGAATAGGTCTCATTGACCTCAAATCAAGTGTAAATAAAATGTCATGACCTTGGGATGCAACTTTTTTAGATGTAGTACCGGACTGGTTCACAGTTTCCACACCAGGTGGAGCTTTAAGACTGAACATGTGCGTCTTTATATTACTATATTGTGTCTATTAAAGTATTGGGGGCGTTCTGGGATATACCCCTAGCCTTCGATTCTGATGGTATAGGCCTTGTTCTTTCAAATTAAAAGATATGCTTAAGGGATGGAAATGTGTGGGCCTGAGCTATGCTGGTTAGTCTGCCGATGTGTTTGTGCATTTTATGTAATTCTTTACAAAAATAGAAAAAAAAACTCTGAAGAGGGTTATTTGTAACTGTGAGAAGGTGGAACAAAATAGATTTACAGAGGACTATTTTTGCCCCTTTGCTGAATTTAACACGTGGGTTGCAAACAAACGTTCTAATAAGATTTTAGAAAAGTGCTGACCATGCATGTAGGAGATTACTACACTGGCAGTTCTGGTCCCAGTTCTCTCCCTGTGCAGCCATTAGATAAGAAAATGGATCTTAAAAGGCCAGGTCTTTGCAACTACTGGAAGATTTCTTATTGACCCATGAGCTTTGTTTCTGCTGCATTGCCTGCTCAGTCTTCTGCTCAATCTGTTTGGTCCTAAAGTGCCTAACAGATTCAGAGGTCACCTCTAGCCTCTAGGTGCATAGAAATGCAGGAATCAGCAGTCAGCTCCTGCTGCAGAGCACTCACCCAATCACACAACATTTTAATGCAGTAGCAACTTAAACAGGAGATTCTCACATATGCATTTATTGGGAGGAAATGCTGACACTGGGTTAATTTTCCTGGACCTGCTGTGGTATTTATAACTGGACAGGCCTGGAACTTAAATGAATACTATTGTTGTGTTTAATTACATTTTCTATGACATGTGAAGAATCATAGCAAAGTTTATTTAATGACTGACTTTTCCATTCAAACCCAGCTCTTTGGTTTAGTCCATTAATGGTTTTATCTTCTACATTTTCTAAGATTTCATCATCAACCCTCATTTTTGGCAAAGAGTTTTCTCCTATGGTTAAAAGGATATTCACTATGGGGATAAGATACTATATTTCTTCAAAAAGGTAACTAAATTATGATCCTAATCTACCTCATTCACTGCCAGTTCAGTCTGTTACCAAAGATGATTTATTAGTGTCTTTGTCTCTCCCCTTTATGATTGGCATGGTGAGCCAGAGCACTGCATCTGCTCTTTCAGCTTCTTGAGAACTATGGAGATGATGATGAAAGGTCTTGTCTAATGGGATTACATGTCGTGATAAGTGGTCAGAGCCTAGTGACTCATCACACCTCCCTGCTGCATTTCAAAGAGTGCCATTGATCTGTTTTAGACAAGAGCGTTTTGGAACTTGTATTCTTGATAGATGCTTACTGTCAATGTTTGTTCCTGTGTAAATTTAATGCATATGCTTTGTTAAAGTTTACTAAATATGACAGTTTCTTTTTAGTCTGAGCAGTTGTAGAGCGGACGGCTGTGGTGATGTGATGAGATGATTCATTTTGTAGCACAGGACAAGACAAATGAATGTTATTTTTTGGGTTTTGAACTCAAATGCAAAAATTTTACTTCAGCTTTTAAAAAAAAATGATTACTTGCATCAAAAAAATCACATCACACCATGTATTTATATTTACACATATTGGCCTGTATAAAATATAGTACTTTTTTATAAATTGCATAGATTTCATGTTGTTGTTGTGATGGTCTGCATCCACTAACACCAGTAAAACTAAAGTTTTGTCTGCAAAATAAAAAAAAAAATCAAGCAATTTCACTCTTTGACTTCAGAACGCCAGAAGCAGCTGCTTATCTAATTTTTATAACTTTTAAATAATTTGTTTATTATCAGTTAACATTAAAAAAAAATTAGCTTTAATGTAAGATATTGTTATCATCCAGGTGTAAAAATGTTCATGTGTGATGGCAGATATTATTGGTAGATATATTACTCAGTCCATATAAATAAAATGTGAAAATTCAGATCCTGTGAAGATATTTATAAGCTTTAAACTAACCAGAGCTTGATTTACAATCTGTTGGCGTGAGGATAAATCCGACTTTGACCAATGTGGCAAATAATTCTGATTAAAAGGTAGATATGATGTTTCAAACTGATTAGTATCCTGGAATAAGGTAATGATAAGGTCACCATGTAATCAGTCAGATGATCCTGGGTTTCAATTTTGTTGCTAATTTACAAATAACAGAAAATTAAATGTTGACATGTAATATAATGTAGCTTTTTTTCAAATTTCTTTTTTTCTAGTTAAAAAAACTTGTGTTAATAATTTCCTGCTGTGAATTCTGGTTTCTGAGGAAGTGACTCTTGCACGCTTACAAACAGCACAGAAATGGACACTTATAGTATCGGAACCAGCAAGTATGCCCCGATCTCTGGGTCAGGGGTCTCAGGAACATGGAGAAGCAGTTCTTTTGGTTGTACAGCAGGTGGCAGTGCCTGCAGAGCAGGACTCATGCCTGCCTGCAGTAGTAACAGACTCAATCAAGCGAGGATGTTCTGCACACACACATGCAGGCTGGCATACACATACTGTATGCACTTACATCATCATTATCAGGGGAGGAGCTTTGCTGAGTGTGAGGATTGCAGACTGCTACTGTAGCCGGGATGACTTGAAGAGAGACAGTAGCCTGGACATAATTCAGTTGTGATATTCTGCAGTCAGTATGAGGACACTAGACTACTGCAATGTAATCTGACACCTGGCTAGAACATGACAGTGCTGCAAAGGTGACGCACAGGAGCTGGGACGTGACTTTAGTGACCTCAGGACAGCGGCATGGCATCACCTAGGCACTACAGACACTCTGCTCGAGACATTGCCAACATGATGCAGAGGCTGCAAGGTAGGTGCAGAATGCTTACTCACTCACTCTCCCCAACTTGGGTTGCAGCATTTTTAGAGGTGACCTGCTTGACACAGCAGAGGCGGTACAAATTGAGTTTCACACATCTCATCCTTGCTGATTATGAACATGACTGTCTTTTTCAGTGCAGTGGTGGAATTCATGTTCACACACGTCTGGCATGAGAAGGATAAAATTAGATGGGATATGCAATGTCACAAGCTGCAGTATGTGAGAACATCGGGATGTTTTAGGTTATGATCAGTTGTATTTTATCTAACATTCAGTTGTCATCAATGCTTTAAATATATTTACTCACAGGAGTCTTTGGTCATTAAATGTAGATCCATCTTTGCATACACTGTGATATATTTGTTTGCTTCATGGCATAAAAATAACCATATATAGATATTCAAGCAACACTCTTTTGTGTATTTCCTGTTTATGTGTGTATGCATCTAATTGCTTGAGCATAGCAACCCATATTCATATGTACCTCTGGATAGACAGACAATAACACAGCTAATCCCTGGAGAAGCTGACAGGATGAAGTCTATTCCTCTTGCCTAACTCGACAACCACAGCAGGACTTTGTCTTATTGTGGACAGCTTAGTCCTCAGCCTGTCACTTGCTGTGACAGAAATTACAACTATTATGTTTATGCATTTTAACCTTCAGTACATTAAAATGAACAGTTTATGCTTTTTTGTGAAGCTAACTTTTATTTATATTTGCAGACATAAGCTCATTTTTACCACTGACATCATATTGATGACGCTTGCAAAGTGGCAGGAAAGTCAGGTGACACCAGAGCTCCAACATGGCTGCTCCCTGTGTGGTGTCTGAGGTGGCAGTTTCTGTGAAAAGTGAGAGCAACAGTAGCAGCCACGTGGCCTCTCTGCATCACTGTGTGGATGCACACTTTGAATCCCAATTGCAGGCCGATTGATCTAAATTTAGAATCCTACATTAATTCTGGTGGTTTAGTACAAAAGAAGATTAGTGTGTGTGAGAAATAAGCAATTGATCATAATACAATTAAATTATTTTATCTAAGATTCATACTTACAGAAGCTAATTTATATTTAATAACCATATAGTAGATATTTTTACAAACTTAAAATATTATTTATGGAGTATATCGTAGAAATAATAGTGTAATTTAATAATATTTGGTAATAAATAATGTAAATAAACTAAATAGAACTTGTTCCAACACCAGTTTGTTAAATGTTTATCACATTTTAACAGCCTTTTAGCTAGAGTTGCGTTTCTATGTCGTGTGGTATTTCAGATAAGAAAAGTCTTGTTGCAGTGGTTATTCAGTTATGGAGATGCATAGACTGAGGGATTTGTGGGAACAAAACTACTTTATTAGAGACATGCTATCTCCTTCCAGAAACATGTACTCTATTTTAAATGATTCATTTACGTTTGTAGACTTCAATAGAGGTTTACTGGGAGACTAAATGGATTTGCGTAGTTCTTATTAATATTTTCCCCTAACATATGACTTATTATTCTATCTATAATCTCTTGTAAGCACACAATCACATTAGCTTATTCATAGAGAGATAGCCAGAATGTAATTTGATGTGATGCTTATTTTCATGTGGTCTGCTTTTTGTTCATCTCCTGGGAGACGGGAGCTGAATCTGAGATGATATCATCAATATGTTTTGAGGGAATCAAAGAGGAGCACTGGTGTTGTCATTAGCCTGAGCGTGAAAAGACATGCAGCCGCGCTCTTCGTCTGATATCATGGAGTCAGAAATGGTGTTTTTCAGACAAATCAGTGAGACTTTTTTTTAAAGTTGCATTTCCTTTTGGCTTTGCTTGCTGTTATATCACTTTAATGAAATGGTTCTTTGGAAACTGGTTGTATTGGTCTTCACAGGATTCAGCAAAAATTTGACTCTAATCTTATTTCTTATCACCTGACAGATTAAATTTCATCTAGAGCTCCAGTTAAGTCTGATTAGATTAAGGTCTTTTAACACAATGTTTTCTCTAATTAACCCCATTCCACAATTCTCCAGCAAATTTTCTGACATTTTAGCTTAATTTGAAAGTTATTTAGAACCACACACAACTTTTGCCCCAGTTTTAGAGCTGCGTTTTTCCCCCTTCAGCCATCTCTTTTGGTTCACCTCTCGCTGGGAAAGAACTGCAATTAGTGACACCATATGGCGAAGAACAGCAAGTTTGCTTTGAACACCTCCCAACCTGAACTCCTCCATATGCTGTGGAATTTGCTTGTTTGTTGTGTCTCATCACTGAGAAAAGCAATGTACTCATTTTCCTTTTTCCATTTCTCACCTGTTTTCTCTGTTGTGGGTGGTGGAGGCGTTTATTCCTGCCGAGGCTTTTGGGTTTAAGCCGTCTGCTGGCCTATCAGGCAGGAAAATTTGCTCATCTCATTGTGTACAGAACACCTGCTCGAGTTTTCCCTGCGTGGGCTGTCTGTAAACCTGAATAAGCAATTTGCTTGTCCCTAGAAAATACAGAATAAAAATATTTTTGGGAGGGTTGTATAAGACGTTGCTCTTATGAGTTTGTTAAATTGTGTTTGTAAGGGAGAAGAAAGGTTTAGACCAACAGAGGTCAGCTCATCTTAAGGACTTAAGTCTCATACTGGGAGTATTGAATGGATTAAATGGGAATAAGAGGCAGTGAGAAATGCATAAAATGAGACTGAAAAACCTGGGGTAGGTTTGAGAGGGAGAGTCCACGCACCAGTTTTTGTGCTCCTGATTGCTAGTGGGTCTGGCACAGATCCTCAGATTGGCATAAGGCCAGGGTGACATCCTGTTGCCAAGGGCGACATTATGATTTGGCCGCAGCCAAGACGGCTTAAGCAGACGGTCACCTTGAGCAATGCCAGCCTCCTGTTTGATTGTGACACCGCCATTCATCGTGTATGGCTCTGGGTACTGTTGTGGCTTCACACATGCACATGTGCCCAGAATTACACCCAGACCCTGAAACAACTACTGTGTGTTTAAAAATAGCTGCAATGCATCTTTTTTACTCCCCATCACACTGCTGGGAGTCAGCAGTTTAGCTAAGTGGTTAAACAGACCCAGAGTCTTCAGGGCAAGCAAACCAGAACTGAACGGCTACAGCATGAATTGTTTTGGGTTTTTATATTCTGCTTTTTCTTGTCTTTCCAGTTTGTTTGTGACCTGTTGCTATGGCAGCAGTTGCGTGACACTCAGCATAGGATTTTTTTCTGTTTTAGCCTCTGGGCTTATTGGCAATATCTGGTTCAGACACTTTCCATTACAGAACATTGTGTTTGATAAAATGATGTGTGTGTGTTCGTGCAGAGCTCCCAGAGACCCCCTCTATAACAGATCAGATTATAATCTCTCTTTTAACCTGACAATCAGTGAAAGGTTGAGTGACATATCACAAGATTAGGCGAATAAACGATGCTCATTTATCCCAAATCCTCTTTGAAATGTCACACCTTTCCAAAGGTCAGTGTTTGGGTAAATATTCAAGCAACATTCTTTCTTTTTTTTTTCTTTCTGAACAACATTACAGTACTTTTGCCAGAATAGTAAATACTTGCAAAAACCTCATGTCATTCAGTCTGAGTGATATTTGAAGATGTATTACAAGGTGTCAGAATAATGCTTTAGGTGTCATTAAACTGCAGTGTTTACACTGTGCTAAAACTCTCCTCTGATCCTGTCTGTCAAACTGGAAAATCAGATATCTTTGATTGACATACCAAACAATGTTCTTGCAGATTAAATCCTGACACCTGTGCTATCAACTCACACATACTCAACCACTGTTTGTAATACTTTGAATGGTCTTATCTTTCACCCGCAGACACCTCTGACCCTTTTTCTTCCTTTTTTTTCATCTGTCAGGATGTGATTGGGTGGTGGGAAATCAGCCTCTGGCGGTAAATAAGTAGGTCAATGTGAAGCTTTGACCTCACAGAGGTCAGCTGACCATTCAAAATTATTTCAGCTTGAACATTGTAGCAAATAATAAAGACAATAATAGTTTTTACATTTTTTTATATGCGTTAATATAATTAGCATATTGGTTTTGTGATTAGTTACATTCAAACTTTCTGTCACTTTCTACAAATAATCCCATTTTAAGATTAACATAGATTTTCTAAACCTTTAATAAACCATTTTATCATCCCAGTTACTTTTCTTGTACACATTATATGAAAATTGGACCCTTAGTAAGTTGTTTACATATGAAGTGTCATTGTTTACTACTGGATACAATTGCAATATTCCCAGAGGGATGGTCCTCGCCATCACTTTCTGTTTATCTGCGAAGAAAACAGCAAAATTATCTTTTACACGTTGTTTTCTGTTAAATTGCAAGCTTATATGTGTCTTTTTTCTTCTTCTACCTCCGGACACAAACACAATCTTCCACCTGGCAAAACAAATTCCTCTTGCTTTTAGTAATTCAAGTTTTTTTTTCTTCTTTTGTGTGTGTGAGGAAAATGAAGGCAAATTCAGAGAATGGCATTTCATATATTACATATTGTTTTAATAAAACAAAAGGCAAACATCTGCTGCAGCTGCATCCACAAAATGGACCCAGCTGGATAAGCATAAATGTGCTCAAGTGGCTGTATGAAATAGGATTTTGCAGATTATTCTGGCTCTGTTCCAGGCGATATTCTTACTTTGCAGGAAGGACTAGTCTTATAACTGAATTTACTGCTCTGGCCAATATGATTCATGTAGTGTGCTGACGCCAGTCCTTTCACGTTATTCCTGCATGTAATGTGTGGTTGGCCACTGAACCTGGATAAAGAGCTTAGACTGTCTGACCCACTCCTGCACTCCCACACACATATAACATCCAACAGATAAATACACTTTCAGTCATCTCACACACATTCATGGAGAGCAGCAGAGAAACATTGTACTGAATATGTTTTTCAAAGCCAAATTGAGTCTTTCTAATGCTCTTAGTACCCCTAAGTGGTATTTTGATACAACCCCTGATGTCTCCAGTGGAGTACATGCTTTGTATTTAGTGCTCACTCTGATTGTGTGTTGCGTTTTGGTCACCTGAATGCATCCACCTTATGTGTGACAGTAATTTTTCATATCTGAATTTCTGCAGCATGTCACAAAAAAATTTAAATAATTGAGAGTAATCAATCAGTTTTTTTTACAAGCTAATGTTGCAGTGAGACAAATTTAGTTATATTTAACGTTTTATTTAAATTTTAGTCCCAAAAAATTCAGTTTTTACTATAAATACTTTCAGTATTTTTACATGTATTCATTTGCATGGTCATGTTTTTTATTGCTCTTTATGTGTGTGTGTGTGTGTGTGTGTGTGTGTGTGTGTGTGTGTGTGTGTGTGTGTGTGTGTGTGTGTGTGTGT